>NW_019013644.1:2743-15227 GCF_000150535.2 Carica papaya | reverse complement strand
CTATATGTATATATATCTATATATATATTTTGAAGGGTTTTTTTTAATTAAATTTTTATATAAAGGAAAAACATCCCTATCTTCCCAAACCTAAAAAGAGGTTAGGACTTGGGAATCATTAATACTAATTCAAGAACTTGCATTTAAAAATATTCATTTCTCTCTCAACAAGATTTCATTGATATGTCGGAAAATCTTCCAAACACTTTTTATTTGTCAAATGCATTGGATTCTATTAACAAAATAGACAAGTGTAATGGCGCCTTGAAGGAAAGTTCCACCAGTCTAAATCTTGTTTTCTTGTCTACCCATATATTCATACATATATACATATATATATATTAAGAAAAACATAGTTATATTACTCTCTTGTTATATCACTTCTGGGATTTCCTTATATACCCATGTATTATTATGACTCCTAGATACTTTACAGTTAATACATACAAAATTTCTTATTGATTAGTTTAATTTGTACATGACAGATGTATATACAGTCTGATTCAGACCAAATAAATCAGTCAACAGTGAATCATCAAATCTAATCCAATCACACGTATAGGATTTTTCAACATACTTGTATTCATATATGACTTACTAATTTTTCCATTTGCATGACAGGTAGTAATCTATCCAGCAACAGCCTGTAAATTTCTTCTACCTGGGGATGAGATTTGTCACCCACAAAGAAGACATGATTCTTCCCTTTCACTTCTATTTGGCTAAAACCAGCAACTTTCCTAACTTCCCTCTCCTTCATCAGTCTCCTCACTTCCGCAAATTCATCCCACTTCCCACACGCTGCATACGCATTAGCCAATAGCACATACCCTCCGGAGCTTGCTGGCTCGATCTCTATTAGCTTCTCTCCAACTTGGCTTGCAAGTTTTGCATTGCCATGTAACCTACAAGCACCAAGCAATGCGCCTAAAACAGCACCATCGCACTCAGCCGAAGGCATTGTGGTAATGATTCTCATGGCCTCATTCACTTGTCCTGCTCGACCTAGGATGTCCACAAGGCAGGAGTAATGCTCAGCCCTTGGCTGCAAATCATAAGCACTACTCATCGAATTGAATAAACATTGACCTTTTGTGACAAGACCAGAATGACTACAAGCTGACAAGATTCCTACGAATGTGATCTCGTCCGGCTTCAAACCTGATTTTAACATTTGTGTAAAGACAGTTAATGCTTCGTACCCGAATCCATGAATGGAACAAGCTAACATCATAGCAGTCCACGATACAACATCCTTAAACTCAATTCGCTCAAAAACATGCTTAGCAGCATTAACATCCCCACCTCTGGAATACATAGTAACAAGAGAATTCATAAGCAATGTGTCATGCTCAAGCCCAAGAAAAATAACTAAGGCATGAACTTCAACGATCTCAACAATGCCTTCGCAGGATGTCAAAACACTAGTGATGGTAGTCTCATTAGGCCTCAAACCAGATCGAAGCATGAATGTTAAATGCCTCAAAGCTTCACCCCCGGATCCATGTCGTGCATACCCATCAATCATAACATTCCAAGTCACAACATTCCTCTCTTGCATTGATTCAAAGAGCACCTTAGCTTCATGAATTGCACCTTCATCTACATATGCCGTGATCATAGCATTCCAAGCAGCTATATCTTTATCCACCATCCGATCAAAGTAATTCCTGGCATGTTTAGTCATCCCATTTCCTGCCAAACCAGTCACCATTGTAGTCCAGGAAACTGCATTTCTGCGAGGCATCAAATCGAAGAGTTGAACAGCTTCCCCTACTCTGTTAGCATCAAGACAACCCGAGATCATTATGTTCCAAGTATATAAATTCCTTTGAGGCATAACTTTGAAGAGCTTAACCGCCTCATTGATTTGATCATTCTCAATGCAACACTTAATCATTGCCGTCCATGCAACAACATTTTTCTCAGGTATTTGATCAAACACATGGAGAGCTTCATCAATCAAACCATTCCGAGCGTACCCTACAACTACAGCAGTCCACGAGACCACGTTCTTGACAGGCATCTGATCAAACAGCCGACGAGCTTCATCAACATTTCCTAATCTGAAGTACCCAGAAATTAAACTGGTCCAGGAGAAGACATTTCTCTGGGTCATACTATCAAATATACAACGAGCTTCTTCCGTACGACCAGCCTTCATATACCCATCAATCATGGCAGATTCCACCACAACATTTGTAACGGGACTTGCCCAAAAGAGCTTCTCGGCTTCGTGAAGACAATTGTTCTTGAGATAAACAGTGATCATTGAAGCACAAGAAACATTATCTCGTTGAGGCATTTCATCGAACAGTTTCCGTGCTTCCTTGACTCTGCCATGGCGGCCTAAATCTCGTATCTTGATATTAGATTCGTAAATATCGAAAATCGAAAGAATAGGACGTTTTGAGTTCATGATGGAGCTACTTGCTTCTGCTTCATCCATGCAATGGTGCCCGTGTGAGTTTTTCTTCGGCTTTGAAGCCGAGATCTGTTCACGCACATGGTCTTGAGCTGCATGAAATTCACACTTCACCCATTTCACATTTTCTTTTTAGATTAAGATATGGTGCAATAAAACCAAACAGAACTTGAGGTTTGTAGAATTAAGACCAAACAAATCGGAAAAGAAAAAGAAGCAGAAGAAATGAAGGGGGAGACAGATGCTTACAACATGAAGACAGGTCCAGGAGAAGGAGCTGCGCGCAGCCATGGCTGCCATTTTTATAGCTGCCCCTCGCAGCTTTGAACACTCTGCTCCACTCCACATGGCGGGTTAACTAATTGAAAACTGGTATTCTACTGTGTGTCATATAGACAATTACAGAGACGGAGGGGCCAGTCCGGCCCGTTCCGTGCACTCTTCCAAGCGGGTCAAACTGTGCTCGACCATCACAATTGCCCATTGTGGTATAGTGGGCTAAGCCCGTTGATCGTCTATTGACCACGTCGAACTGCAACTAAGTCTAAAGAAGACCGAAATTGACGAATTTCGAAGTCCTCTCCTGTTTAACCCACGAAGTATGGTCCACGAGACGAGACTCGTGACGCAAAATGCGCTTTCCAAATACGGGTTGCAATTACTTGATCAAAATATGATCGTACAAGGGTCACCTGATTTTTTATTTATCTTCCTTCACCGAGATGTTATAATTTATTATCAACAATGATATTTTCCTGTAACAAAATACTTATTAGCATCCCAAACAAGAACTGGAAGCCATGAATCTTGAACTTTGAAGTTAGTCAAGCAACAGAATCGGTGATCGAGCACCAAGTTTTCGTTGGTGGAAACTTTGTTGATTTCGGCTAGTAGTGAAGGATAAAGGAGGGATTTTGGGAGAGGATGAGATTGGTGTCAATGGTGGAAATTGCTCCGAGGAGCAGCTATGGTGGTGGATCTTGTCAGCCAGATTGCTTCCCTGTGAACTCGAAAAGAAAGTTGTTAAGAAGACATACAGCTTTCAACATAAAAACACCATAGCTTTCTGCAATCTGCAAGCTTAGGTAGTTCTTGTTTATTATATATACATGACTAGCAATCATGGGGTAATTTTGGAAGAAGGGGAAAGAAAAGAAACCAGATATACAATTCAATATTTGCACTTGAATTTTCTTTCAATTTCTTGTCTACTTTAAGGAAGGATTACAGGGCTTCTTTTTCTTTTTCTTGTACTTGTTCTTCCTCTTCAGAGGTAAGGAAAATACAAGGACATTTTTACAGTTCTTAAATTTATAAATTTCTTGAATTTAAGTACAACTTGACGAAATGTAATGTACAATAGATCTTCCCGACCCTGATTTATCAGTGTGTAGTAGAAGACGTTAACACGAGTCTTGCTCCATTTAACCCTTCAAAAGAGAAAAAAAGAGCAGCAACACTCAGCAAAAGTTAAAAGTGAATAAGCAAAAAAATATCTAGGAAGATGAAGATGAAGCAGATGTATCAACAGATTCAGAGTTCCGAGAATTTGTCAGCTAGACATGAACTACGTATTTCACAACATAATAACCGGTTAATCCTATACAAGAAGCTGTATATCTATACATCAACTGCTACATTAAAACGGTCCAAAGCAAGTACTTTTTACACCAGATAATAATGAATGCATTAAGTCTAAATCCCGGAATTGAGTTCAATATCAGACAGGTTAAAAGTGATGTTTATTGTTTAAGTTTAGAATTACTTCCGGGTCGTGCAAAACCTTCCAATATACTCAGATTAGTCATGTATTCGGGTTGAATAAGTGAATCGGTTATCACAACAACAGAAAGAAAGTATTAGAGGGCAAGGCTCTATTCATAGATGTGGATCTCAGACCTATGAATGGAGATATTCTCGAAACTCACAAAGACAAAAGGAAGTGAGTTAGACAAAAAGAGAAGTAACTTGGATAAAAAAAGAAGTAACTTGGACAAAAAGAAACGAAGTGACTTAGACAAATCTTTTTTGTCAATAACCTCAGACCAATCAATCGAATATTGATTAATAAGTCGATTTGCTTTATAAAAAGAAAATATCAATGAACTTCTATGAAATGGTTTCACGGGATTCAGCCAATTGTTTTGATCGTGGGATATCATTGAGAAATAGGAATCCCTGTTATCAAAAGATTTCCTACGATTCTTTCTAGTATGGAATGAGTCAATCATCCACTTTGGTATCTTATTGAACAAAAATGGTGATATTGTTCCTCCATTGATCAAGAATTTCGATTTTTGAGAAGTATTATGATCATCCAATAAAGTAAGAAGATGAAGAGACGGAAGAAACATTGGTCTTACCTGTCTTCTCCTCCTGCTTTGTAAGTAACAAGATTGAGCCACAATATAGCACGGCAAAAGAAAGACAGTGAACTGAAGAAGTGAGATCTGAATCTGCAATTCCAAAATTTCAATTAGTCTTTAAACAGGAGAGGAATAACAAATGCTCACCCAAGACCCATTACCAAAGCTGTTTATTCGCTTAAGTTTTTAAGATTGATTACCAGCCTAAGACATAACTTCCGAGAAACATTAGATGCATGTTGATTCTACTTACTCGGGAGAATGTTTAAGAATATTAAAGATTCTACTTACTCGGAAGAATGTTGAAGATTCTTGCACCAAACCTGAATCTCTTGTGACCATAAGAGCTTGGTGTAGAAGCAAAACCATCAGCAACTGGACCATAATTCAAAGTTTTGGAAGATATAAGTAATAACCTTTGAACCACTAGGAGGGGCAATTGTGAATAACAAGAACAAAAAGAAAAGCTGTTTTAGAGTATACATTACTTACAATGAAAGCAACAGAGCGGAGACAGGCAATGCTACCAGTTGTTGCACCAGCATAATCCTCATATTCTGACTGTAAATATTGACGTTCAGAAGCAGCAGCTAAAACTATAAGATGAGAATCCCGGAGATTCATGTGTGGGCCCCATGCTTGGCTAATACAACAGGAAAATTGTGAAGCGTGAAAAGTTAGTATAAACCTATGAATATAATGTAAACTGCTTTAAAAGGTATTCAAGGCAATTCAGGTAGCATGATTGATCCAGGAACTGATGAACAGATATTGGATCCTTATGCACACTATGCCTATACAAATATGCAGGAACTGATGACCAGATATTGTACTAAAGAAAGAACATGACCTTCCAAAAATCCCGAGAACTTACCTAATATCAATTGCTAGAACATCAGGACTGCTCCTCTGTGGGGGGAGAGAATAATTTGGTGAAAAGATCTATTGGAAAGATCAACAGATAAACATTCGTTACTCATTGATCATATTATTTTCATTTTCGAGGATTCTAGGGTTGAATATTTCGAAATTAGATGCAAGGAAAGTCATAAAACCTTGTTGCAGATTTCACATGTTATGTCACCTTTCTTGTTGCACCATCTCTGGATACACTTCCTATGCGCAAACTGCAAACAAATATGCTAATATTAAGAGAAGGATTTTGAATATCTTAAAAAGTTACTGCATGCCCGGCATGATCTTCAGCACTCTAGATGAAAAGCATAGACTGAATTATTATACTACCACACATGATTTTTTTTTTTTGAAATAAACAATATTATTGAGAAAGGCACCTAAGAGGTGACAACCTGCATACAACATATTTATATATTAATCAGCAAGTCAATAAGGTTCTCCAAATCCTCCATAGAGTATAAACTATGACCCAATAACAAAAAACCAAGGGTCCAGAACCATAAACTATCCCACATGATAACATAATAAGTATATTGAGAAGCAGCAAAAAAAGATAATAAATCATACAAATTCAGAAAGAAAACACTAAATTCAGAGATTATACAAGAGCACAAATTGCAGCCTACAGTAAAAACCTTATGTAGAAGAATAGCATCAACGATACTACTACGACGCAAGGGCCCTCTATATAAGGGCTCAAGGTCAAAAGTTTTGTTTCGAAAATTCTTGAGCAAATGAAATATATATTTCTTGGTCCATTAAACAAAAAGAATAATAAATTGAAAACCTTCTCAAAAACTTTTTTCAATCTATAAGCACCATAACAAAACCGTTTGTTGCTCTAAACCCAGTTCTTGATCTTCACAAATCTAACAGCTTTCCTTGCATCAAATGGCTGCACAAATTTTTGTTCCAAGGAATATTTCCATTTTCAATAATAGTTATTATTTTAATAAAAAGGATTTTATCTTCAACTGCATAATCTAAATGTTTATGATTTTGACAGTGTTGAAGGCATATTCCAATTCTTTTGCAGAAAATTGAAAGAAAATAGTAGATATATATATATATATATACACAACAATTTCCACATATCCTTATGGCATTCATTAAAGCCCTGTCTCTCAACTGAACCGAAAAAAAAAAAAAAAAAAGCAGGAAAATCTAAAACAATAAATTACTAATGAAGTTGAAACTTCTCTATATTTAGTGGCAAAAGAGAAAAATATACAAAATCCATATCTTAATGTCATAATCTGAAGTGATATGATTTTCAGAACATTCAAATTCTCAAAATCTATTCCTCTTCCATCCTTCAAATTCAAAGCTTCTATCTTTTCTTTCAACCTTATTATAAAAAAAAAAACCATTTTTTTATTTTTTCTTAATCTGTACTTGGAAAAATCAAAGAGAGAGAGAGAGAGAGAGAGAGTCAAACAAAAAAATGTAGACACAAACAAGCATGAAAAGACTCAATAAATGCACACAACCACAAGACCCACAAGGCAGTGGCGCACTTGCCAATCCATAATAAAATAACCCTTAAAATATACCAAACCATTTATTTTGTTAACAACTCCATAAAAAATCAAACCAGTATCCAACAAAATCCTTTTAAAAAAACCCATTGAGGAACCAAGGAGTTCATATTATAAGTTTGCTTAACAAAATGGATAAAAACTCAAATGATGAACCCAACAAATTACTAAAGAAGATCAGTAGTAGATTCTCAGAGAAAACCCCACCTTTCCTTTTCCAAAAATTAAAGCTTTAACTGAGTTTTTGACCTAGAAAATTTTGTAGCAGAGAAGGAGAAGTACCCTCCATTGCAAGGGCTTACCAAAACCCAAAAAGAGGAGAGAAAAAGCAAAAGCCAAAATATAAAAATGGAAGTTCAAAAAATTAAACACTAACCAAAATTAATTCTATTAATCAACAAAGAATCATAAACAGGTAACAAAAAAAAACATAATCAGAGCATGAGAAAACAGTGAAAAAGGGAAAAAGTTGGAATTTTGAAGGAAAACCCAGAAGAGAAAATACCTTGAGAGAGCCATTACAGGCACAAGGAGCCTCCATTTCATGGACCTCGTCTTCTTCTTGGCATATCCTACATTCCACCATTTCCTTCACCTTCTTTGCAGAACAAGACGAACCTTCTCCTCCATTACTGTTCTCCACAACCAAAACGGCACCGTTTTCCTTTTTGGGTTCACCGTCAAAGCATGTCTGTCTCTCGAATTCTTCGCTTTCTCTTCCGCCATTGACAGACTCAAAGCAAGCTGATGTTATCAAGCGATCCACGCACACCATGAAATCGTCCACCATTTTCACTCTCTCTTTCCCTGTATGTATATATATATATATGTAGTTGTTTATATATACGTGTGTCAGTGTAGTTTTTCTAAGAAGAAGCAGAGCAGAGGAGGAACATTATAGAGAAAAAAGAGGAAATGGCCATGGGAGAGCTTGAAAAAGGAGAGACCTTTCTTTAGCGGAATTTACACAAGGAGACCTCCTTTTATGTATATTTACATAACTACCCCTCCGATTAGGCTGTTGTTCCAATCTTGTCCCAACAAATTAAGCAAATTTTCTTTTTTCTGAATTGCAGATATATATATATATATATATATATATATATATTCTATTTTCTTTAATTCTTATCAATTTACTACCTAAATTTTAAAATAATAATCAACTTATTTCTCAAAAATTAAAATTTTCACTGTAATAAATAACACATTCTATTATATGTATATGTGTATATATTGCCGGCACATAATTTTCTAAAACATTTTGGATAAGCACAAATCCTCTTCTATAATTTTTCATTTAGATCATCATAAAAGTGTTTATCCGTTTCAAAATAGTAATTAAAGTCATAATTATTACTATTTAAATAATTAATTAGTCAGCAAAACATTGTATTAAGACATAATTAATGCATTCTTACTTGCATAATTAGGATATATTTTGTCATAATTTTATATGTCAAATTATCATTTAGATTAGAATTTGACCATATAATTTTAGAAAAAAATTAAATGTATAAAATATTTTATTCCAATATTTATAATTAAATTATTGTTGGCATAAGTTTTTTTTTTTCTTTTGGGTATTATAATATTTATTAGTAGAATTTTATACATCTATATATATATATGTAATTTTCTCATTTTCTCGGAAACTTCATAAATAAGTTGCAATGTTTTCTCGGGAAAATATATTTATCAATGGATAAGACCCAATGAGCTGTCTCATCTAAAAGTGTTCATAATTCAATTAATTAATTTCTAATTTTAGCATATATTATAAATTAATTAAACCTCAATTATTGGAATTTCGTGTTGTTTTATTTTTTATTTTTTATTTTTTATTTTTAAAATTTCCTCACCCTCCTAATTTTTTATTACAAAAATCTTGGTATCCCCATTAATTTATTATTAATCTACTATTTCCAAATTCAACACTTTAAAAAAAAAAATTCAAACTTAATAATTAATTTAATTAGAAAATTAATAACAATAAATTGTTTTTTAATTTAATAAATTTGTTTTTTTTAATTTTTTAAAAATATTTAAAATGGGTTTAATGAATTTTATTATTTTCATTATGTAATTTGAGTATTAATTTAATAATTTGATTTTAAAAATAATAATAATAATAATTAGTCTCATTTTTCAATGAATATAGTTGGCACCCACCATTACCACAATTGAATAATTGTTTTGTTTGGTTAGAAAATTTGTGATTGTCATAAAAACCAGTGGACCTGCTCCTCATCAAACTAATTTTACCTTTTTAAAATATAAACAATGCCAAACAAGACCTAAGAGAGAAGGCTACCTAAAGTAACCCAAAAGGGGAAAATTAAAGAAATAAACATAAATTTTAAGGTCTTGTTTGGATGTTTACCTAATGAATGTCTTTTTTTTTTTTTAATATAAGAAAATGACATTCATCTTTTTTGTGCTTCATGCTTACATCTTTCCACTTTGATCAAAGTGAATTATTACTTGGATCTCACCTTGTTCCTACTTCTTTAATTTTTTTTTTATATTACCATAATTTTGTTTGTATTATAAATAAAGTATTTTTATTTAATAAAATTCAAATAATATAATACGATAATATTACGAATAAAGTATATTTATAATATAAGAAACTATATAAATTAAATATATATATTTTATTTATTATATCTCATGTTACTTTATAGGTGAGCATCTTTTTTAAGATCATCTTCGTCGTGAATTAACATATATTTTATAAAACATAACTTTAACGAGAAAGTAATTAGCTTGATAAATTAATTATCATTAACTTGTCCGTATATTTATAATATAAGAAACTATATAAATTAAATATATATATATTATTTATTATATGTCATGTTAGTTTATAGGTAAGCATTTTTTTAAAAATCATTGTCGTCGTTAATTAACATATATTTTATAAAATATAACTTTAATGAGAAAGTAATTCACGTGAATTTAATAAAAACTTAAGTATATTATCAGAGTCGTCTGCAATTATCATTAATAGCTTATGTGCGTACTTGTTATACCAATAGTTATATTAACTATATTTATTTTATAAATTATAAGATCAAATTGATACATACAAAAATTTCATCTCTCACATTGGTTATACATAGAGAAAGACTTATCGACGATAATAAAAAATTTTTTTATTATAAATATACACATTTTATTCATCACGTAGTACGTACATATTCATAATAACTTAACATTATACTAATCCATGATAATATATAATATAATCTAAATTCATAACTTATTGTAAAACTTGAAACGTACTAAACAATTCAGTTAAATATATGTATATTAAAAATAAAATATTTTTAGCATTCGTGAATATTGTATGAAATTCTTTTTGTAAAACCTAATTATGATAAGTTAATGTTTTAGGACCAATTTAAAATTATAATTATTTTATTATTTTTTTATAAGACAATGATTATATTAAATAATTAAAATTAGATTATCCCTCCAAATATGAATATGTTTTTAAAAAACTATTTAAAATATTTAAATATTTTATTCTGGGGTATTATTCTCTTTAATTCATTTTTCAATGCTCAAAACCGTACCATGTAGCACCCGGAAAAAAAAAAAAAAAAAAAAAAAAAAAAAAAGAAGGGGGGGGGGGCCACGTCAGCAGCCACGTCAGCAGGCCCGGTCAGCAGTCCCGGCCAACCGGGGCCTGCCACGTGGCAAGATCGCGTCACTCCAAAAGGAGCCACGTTGGCGATCCGCGTGGGTGCGATCCGACGGCCCAGATCAATCGCGCGATCGGACGGTCCAGATTCAAACGCACGGACGGCCCAGATTCAATCAAAAACGAACGGTCCAGATTAAAACGAAACGAACGGCTGTGATCAAAAGGCAATGGGTTATAAATAGAACCCCCACACCAGACCACAAACCCTAGCCGCCAGCCGCTCGCCGGAGAAGACGAACCAGAGGCCGACCGCCGCCACCCGCCGCCGCACCGGGGAAATTTCCGACCGCCGATCGAGGTAAATTTCATACCCCCGACTCGTTTTTCCCCACTGATTCCTCCTATGGCCAAATCGAAGCCGAAATCCCGGCCAAACGGCCGGAATACGCGGCCGAAGCCCAGCGGCGCCGCCGCGCCCCCTCTCGGTTTTTGCCTCCGACGAGGCCCTTCCCGGCCTCCGTTCGATGCAATTTTTATATCACCGTGATCACCATTCTTTTCTCTACAGGTTGACCGAAGCCAAATCACCAAAACACGAACCTCGCCGGAGGGTCGCCGTACCCGAGAGCGCCGCCGCCGGTAAGCTCCGCTTTTCCGTGATTTTTTTGGCCCCCCGAGGGCCCTAAGGTTGTTTTCTGACAAGGACCGATGCGAGTGTGGCCGAATTCGGCCGAAAACGGCCGAAAACAGCCAACCCGAGGCGACTCGCCGCCGCCAGCGGCGGCGCCGTCGCCGGAGCACGGCGGAGCCGCCGTGCCGGAGTTGCGATTTGGGCCGAAAGAGGCCCTGGGCCTAATTTGGATTTTTTTTGGAACACGTGCAGGTACTGTTAGCGTGTTTCAGTTCCCCGGGAAAAATTCAGGGAAAATTAGGGACAGCCTGCAGGCGCACTGTGAATCGTATTCGGATCCCGAAAACAAGTAAGGACCCCTCACCCTATTTCCTATCACGGTATTAAAGTTCAAAATGATAAAACGGTATTTCTTGAATTAACGCATGTGTGAAATTGCTTAAGGTTGCTAATGGAGCCCGAGTCTAGTGTGATTAATGATTTACTGTTATTTGGCCTGTTTTACACTGTTTTACAGCTTTAAATGCATTATGGGGTTTGATGTGTTCATTTTATAGTTTCGAATGCATATATTACTGTTTTATTAATTATGGGTTGAATGACTGGAGAACTGATACTGTATGTTGTCTGTTCGGCATGAATTACGATTTGCTTGTTTAAATGTGAATTGATGATGCTTATTGAGGAAAAGGAAAATGAAAGATTGTGTAGACTGATAATTGTATGATGGGGTCAGCCTGACTAGATATCCTGGGAGATGGTGGACGGACCGGGTCCGTAGGGAACCCTACCGGGATTGTGGTCTCACATGCCGGACGGGGTATGGAGATCTTATGGTTTTGGCGCCCATACCGGACGGGGTATGGGGACGGCCCGTTTCACCCTCATACCGGACGGGGTATGGGGACGGGCCCGTTTCACCCTCATACCGGACGGGGGTATTGAGGTTTAATGGTT
>NW_019013643.1:0-12721 GCF_000150535.2 Carica papaya | reverse complement strand
GGATGGGGTATGGAGACTTTATGTGTTTTGGCGCCCATACCGGACGGGGTATGGGGATGGCCCGTTTCACCCACATACCGGACGGGGTATTGAGGTTTATGGTTTTGGCGTCCATATCGAACAGGGTATGGAGACGACCCTAGAATTAAGTTATTAATGTGAATGGTTCATGTGTAGCGGGGACCCCTATAGATCCCCATGGATACTAGTAGGCTGATAAAAGAGGAAAAATCTGTTTTCTAATTATTGAAATGCAAAGGTATGATATGTGTTATGTTATACAGTGCGTATGATTTCATGATATTAGAAGGTTATTGTTTTCTTATGTTGTTTTCATGAAGCTCACCGAGGTAAGTGGATAGTAAAGGGTTTTATTATTGATAAATGAATTTATCATGAATTATGCTCCATTGGTAGTTTTTGTTTTCTACCAACCTTTACTTCTATGACAGTGAGATAGTGTGATGTCTTTACTGGGTTAGTGTAGCTCATTCCTTATTTAACCATTTCAAATCAGGAGGATTTGGTTCTCGAGCCCGTCCCGCAGGAAGACGGCGAGTAGACGCCTAAGGATTTCATAGTTTTATTTATAGCATTTATTACTAGTATTTACCTTAGTTTATTCTTTCACACGTCGAATACATTTTTGGTTATTGTGTTAGGGATGTTAATCAGAATATTTATTTCGCTTCCGCACTTAGAATTTTTAATACATACATTTTTCTTTTAAATTTCTGGGGGCCGTTACAGTTGGTATCAGAGTCGCGTTCCTCGGACTCATCCCTTACACAATAATGCTTAGAGAAATACCCACCGATAAATCGTTACTCAAATTTTCCTTATGAAATGCAGGTGCAGAGAAATGAGGAGAGGAAGACCCCCACGAAACCGAGCAGCCTGGGATGATTCGCTTCGGGAAGATGTGGACAGAATATTTGAGATGCTGGAAAGGATCATGGCCGCCCAGCAAGGTCGAGAGGAGAGAAGGGAGTTACCCGAACCTCCCCCACTACCACAGGTTGAGCCACCGCTACAGCAAGTGGATCCCCAGCCACCCTGGCACGAGCCTGCTCCACCAGAGTACCACCCGGCACCACCGCCGCAGTGTGAACCGGTGCCCCAGCCACCGTACTGCCCGGCACCGCCATAGTACAATCTGGTGCCCCCACTATATCATCAGGTGCCACCATAGGGCCCCCCAGTCTATCCCCTGCCAAGCCTAGTCCCTCTTCCACGGGACCCAGCTCCTTCCTTGATCGACCCAGGCTACATAGAGAGGTACAGGAGACTGAACCCTTCCACTTTTACAAGGGGATCCTCTTTCGAAGATGCCTAGTACTGATTGGCGGAGACTGAGAGAGCTTTCAAGACCTTAGGAGTGGTTCCCGAGTAGAGAGCTGCCCTTGCTTCCTACATGTTGGTAGGGGAAGCAGGTCCTTGGTGGGAGCTCAAGCAGACCACCCTGCCTACACCAGCCACTTGGGAGCAGTTCTTAGCGGCCTTCCATGCGGAGTATCTCTATGAGCACATCCGACACCTGAAGGAGATGGAGTTTGTTCAGCTGGTCCAAGGAAATATGACGGTATCGGAATATGCTAGTAAGTTCCTAGAGCTAGGCCGATACTCCCTAGAGACATTGATGGATGAGGGCAGGAAGGCCAAGAGATTCCAGTGGGGCCTCCGCCTAGAGATCAAACAACACTTATTAGTATTGGAGCTCAAGACATACTCAGCCGTTCTAGCAAAGGCACAGATTGTGGAGAGGAGTTTCAACACCCGTCCTCAGTCAGCAGATAGTCACTGACCCTCAGCTCCACCCTGCAGACCAGCACCTACTGCGCCGGTCCAACCAAATAAGAGGCCCAGACTAGTGATCCAGGCCCCTCCTCAGGCTCCAAGGGCAGCACGTGGAAAGATCTACCAGCACTGTGGCAGGGATCACGGGGACCGACCATGCTACCGCCTCAACAACACCTGTTGCATATGTGGTAGTGCCCAGCACTATGCGAGAGAGTGCCCGAGCAACTAGAACCGAGGAAGACATCCTTTTCAGGGCAGGGTTTACAACCTCACCCAGTAGGATGCCGACGCCGACCCGGATGTGGTACAAGGTATGTACACTATCTGTGACCATATTGCTCATGTTTTATTTGACACTGGTGCATCGCATTCATTTGTTTCACATGTTTTTGCATCCAAACTTAATGTATCACCTGATAAACTTGATTCAATGTTGTTTGTGTCTACTGTTGGGGGTGAAACACTATTAGGGGAAGTTGTCTACAGGGCTTGTGCCGTGGAGATAACAAATAGAAAACTGAGTGTAGACCTGATAGGGTTAGACACGGAGAATTTTGATGTAATCTTAGGAATGGATTGGCTAGCGGCGCATCACGCCACCATAGATTGCTTTAACAAGAAGGTTGTTTTTAATCCTCCCAATGAGAAGCCATTTACAAATTAATAAAATCATTTAGTACTTATTCCTTGATGGCAAGTTTTCTTAATTTTCTAGTACCTTAATCTTGCTGTTTTCTCTAACTAGGCAAGTCCAAGAAGGAAATTTGTATCCAAGAGATTCCGGTAGTCCGAGACTTTCCAGATGTGTTTTCGGATGAACTACCCGGACTGCCAGTGGACAGAAAAGTCAAGTTCACTATAGACCTACAGCCAGGCACCCAGCCATTTCGGTTGCTCCTTACCGCATGAGCCGTATTGAGATAGAAGAGCTGAGGAAACATATCACTGAATTGCAAGACAGTGGTTTTATTAGACACAGTGTGTCCCCTTGGGGTGCCGGAGTCACTTTTGCCAGGAAGGGAGATAGAACATTGAGACTGTGTATTGATTACAGAGGATTGAACAATGTTACAATTAAGAACAAATATCCCCTTCCCAGGATTAATGACCTCTTCGATCAGTTGCAGGGTGTACAGGTCTTCTCTAAAATAGACCTGCGATCAGGTTACCATCAGGTGAAGATAAGAACAGAAAACATCCCCAAGACGGCCTTTCAAACCAGGTACGGACACTATGAATTCCTGGTCATGCCATTTGGGCTAACCAACGACCCGAAAATCTTTATGGATCTGATGAACAGGGTCTTTAGAGAGTTCTTGGATCAATTTATTATCGTGTTCATCGATGACATCTTAGTCTACTAAAAAAGTAGAGAAGAACATGCTCACCATCTTGCCTAAGTTTTGCAAGTCCTCAGAAAAAAGAAGTTATATGCAAAGTTGAGTAAGTGTGGATTCTGGCTTGAGCATACCACCTTCCTAGGACACATCATATGGAAGGAAGAAGTATCAGTGAATCCCGAAAAGGTTGAAGCGGTACTTGGCTGGGAGAAGTTGACATCAGATAAGAAAATCCAAAGCTTCCTGGGGATGGAAGGTTATTACCGCAGGTTCGTTGAAGGATTCTCTAGCCTAGCAGCTCCTCTAACCCGACTCACTAAGAAGAATGGCAAGTTTGAGTGGAATGAGGATTGCGAAAGAAGTTTTTTAGAATTAAAGAAGTGGCTGACTACTGCACCCGTGCTGGCTTTACTGAGTGGATCGGGGGGATATACAGTTTATAGTGATGCCTCCTATCTAGGCCTGGGTTGTGTCCTGATGCAGCTTGGGAAAGTCATAGCATATGGGTCCAGATAGTTAAAGAATCATGAGAAGAATTATCCCACCCATGACTTGGAGCTTGCCGCAATCATATACGCCTTGAAAACCTGGCGCCACTACTTATACAGAGAGACCTTTCAGATCTATACCGATCATAAGAGTTTGAAACACATATTCACTCAGAAGGATCTCAACATGCGTCAGAGAAGGTGGATGGAACTCCTTAAAGACTATGATTGTGATATCTTATACCATCCAGGTAAGGGCAACGTGTAGCAGATGCTCTCAGCAGGAAAAATGCAAGTATCTTAGCCCATTTGATGGTTTCAGAATGCAGGCAAATTGGGGCCACACAATAGGTTAGACTTCAGGACCTGAGGAGAGTCACATGTTTGGGCCGCCTGACAGTCCAGCCCGAGTTAATCCAGAGAATAAGAGAAGCCCAGTCAGTCGACCCCGCCCTAGTAGCCCGCAAGATTGATACAGAACAGGGAGCGAGCTCAGAATTCTGAGTATCTGTCGATGGGTTACTCCGGTTCCAAGACAGAGTGTGTGTTTCAGATGACAGCGTGTTAAAGAGAGACATCATGACAGAGTCCCACAGCGCAAAATTTTTCATGCATCCCGGAAGCACCAAAATCTACCAAAGCATACGACCCCACTTTTGGTGGAATGGGATGAAGAGAGACATAGCCGACGTTGTATCTAAATGCTTGATATGTCAGCAGGTCAAAAGAGAGCATCAGTGCCTAGGTGGGCTACTTCAGCCTTTACCGATCCCAGAGTGGAAGTAGGAACACATCACCATGGACTTCATGACGGGATTACCCAAGGCACGTTCAGGACATGACACCATCTGGGTAATTATTGGCCAGCTTACCAAATCTTCCCACTTCTTGGCCATCAGGATGACCGACCCATTGGACAAGTTAGCAAGAATGTATATCCGGGAAATAGTCAGATTGCATGGAGTTCCAGTGACAGTGGTATCCGACAGGGACCCCAAGTTCACTTCTCAATTTTAGAGTAGCTTTCAGCAAGCCATGGGAACAAAGCTGTCTCTCAGTACTGCCTTCCATCCTCAGACTGATGGACAATCAGAAAGGACAACTCGTACACTTGAGGATATGCTCCGAGCTTGTGTCCTTGACTCTGGGGGCCATTGGGATGACCATCTACCCCTAATAGAGTTTGCCTATAACAACAGCTACCAAGCGAGTATTGGCATAGCCCCGTATGAGGTGTTATATGGGCCCCCATGCAGATCACCGATTTGTTGGGAAGAAGTGGGCGATAGAAGATTGTTCGGCCAAGAGTTGGTAGAGGAGACCACGGCTAAAATAGTTAAAATTAGAAAGAACATTCAGACGGCTCAGAGTAGGCAGAAGAGTTATGCGGACACCCAGAGAAGAGATCTAGCGTTTGAGAAAGGCGATCGGGTGTTCCTTAAGGTCACTCATTTCAAGGGAATTAGTAGGTTCGGCAGGAAGAGAAACCTGAACTCCCGATTTATTGGACCTTTTGAAATCTTAGACAGGATTGGTACTGCTGCCTATAGACTAGCACTGCCTCCAGAACTCTCCAAGGTCCATAATGTGTTCCACGTATCCATGCTATGTAAGTACAACCCGGAGCCCTCTCATGTCTTGGCTCATGAACCGCTTCCACTCCAAGAGGACTTATCTTATAAAGAAGTACTAGTCGGTATCACAGACTGAAAGAGCAAGATACTCCGCAACTGGGAAATATCAATTGTAAAGGTCGTGTGGCAGAACCACACGCCAAGGGAGGCTACCTGGGAGCTAGAATCAGACTTTAGAGCCCAGTGTCCCCATTTGTTCGACCAAGAGTAAAAGGAAAATTTGGGAGACCAAATTTCTTTAAGGGGGGGAGACTTGTAACACCCAAAATTTGTATTTTTATTATTTAATTTATTTTAATTTTTATTAGAATTTTTGTTTAATTTTATTCTATTTTAATATTTAATTTATAAGGTTTTAATTTAATTTAATTTAATTTAATAGAAATAAAGATAATAATAATAATAAAATAGGGTAAAATTATTTTTGGGATTTAATTGAAATTGATTTTCGAAAAAAAGGGTGAAAATTTGGATTCTGGGGGTGTTTTTGAAAAAAAAATAAAAAACTGGGGGTCAAAATGCAATTTAAAAAAGTTTTGCCACGTCAGCAGCCCAGTCAGCAGTCCCGGCCAACCAGAACACGCCGCGTGGCAAGGAAGCTGACGCGGGAGGCCATGCAGGACGGAGCCACATGGGCGATCTGCGTGCACGCGATCGAACGGTCCAGATCTCACGCGTACGGATGGCCTAGATCTCACGCGTACAGACGGCCAAGATCTCACGCGTGCGGACGGCCTAGATTGAATCACGCACGGACGACCCAGATCTCATCGCGATGGACGGTCCAGATTTATTCCCATTTTAATCGCGATCGGACGGTCCATATTAAATCATGATGGACGGCTGAGATTAAAAGGGAAAGGTTATAAATAACCTCACCCACACCCAACCCCAAACCCTAGCTGCCAGTACCCTCACCGGAGAAGAAGATTCAGTCATCGGAGGAGCCGGCCGCCGCCACCCGCCGCCGCATTGGAGGATTTTCTGACCTCCAAACGAGGTAAATTTTCTCCCCTTGGCTTGTTTTTCGATGCTGAATTCGCCTGTGGCCAAATCAGAGCCAAACCACCGGCCAATCGACCGAAAAACACCGCCGAAGTCCAACGACGTCGCCGCGACTTCCCTCGATTTTTGCCTCCGATGAAGCCCTTCCTAGTTCCCGTTCGATGCAATTTTTACACCACTGTGATTACCGTCCTTTTCTCTACAGGTTTACCAGAGCAAAATATCAAATCGCGACTCCGGCCGGAGAAGCTGCCGCACCCGAGAGCTCTGCCACCGGTAAGTCTCAGTTTTTCATAATTTTTGGCCCACCGAGGGCCTTAGGGTTGTTTTATCGTAGGAACCAATGCAAGTTTGGCCGAATTTGGCCAAAAACGACTGAAAATGACCAACTCGAGGCGGATCACCGCCGCCGTCGTCGGAGCACAACGGAGCCGCCGTGCCAGAGTTCTGATATTGGCCGAAAAGGGGCCTGGGTCTGATTTGGAGATTTTTTGGGACACATGCAGGTACCGGTAGTGTGTTTCAGTTTCTAAAAAAAAATTCAGAGAATTTAGGGACAGCCCGTAGGCGCAGTGAGAACCCGATTTCAGACCCCGAAACAAGTAAGGATCTCTCATCCTATTTCCTATTACGGCATTAAAGCTTAATAAATGATAAAACGGTATTTATGAATTAATAGATATGTATAATTAATTAAGGTTGCTAATGGAGCCCGAATTTGACGTGTTTTTTGGTCAGTTATTATTTGATTTATTTTACAATTTTAAATGCAGTATGGTGCCTGATGTGTTTATTCTATGATTTTGTATGCATGAATCACGGTTTTATTTATTATGGTTTGAATTATTATGAACCCGATGTTGTGTTGCCTTGTTTGGTGTCCATTACTGGTTTACGTGTTTATGTTTGATTAGATAATTGAGATTAAGAAAAGAATGGAAAAAAGGTATGCGAATTGATAAATGGATAATGTCGATAGCCTGACTAGATATCCTGGGAGATAGTGGACAGACCGGGTCCATAAGGAACCCTACTAGGAACGTGGTCTCTCATATCGGACAGGGTATGGAGACTTTATGTGTTTTGGCGCCCATACCGGACGGGGGATGGGGACGGCCCGTTTCACCCTCATACCGGACGGGGAATTAAGGTTTATGGTTTTGGCGCCCATACCGGACGGGGTATGGGGACGGCCCTGGAATTAAGTTATTAATGTGAATGGTTCACGTGCAGCGGGGACCCCTATGGATCCCCATGGATACTAGTAGGCTGATAAAAGAGGAAAAATTTGTTTTCTGATGATTGAAATGCAAAGGTATGATATGTGTTATGTTATAAAATGTGTATGATTTCATGATATTATAAGGTTGTTGTTTTCTTATGTTGTTTTCATAAAGCTCACCGAGGTAAGTGGACAGTAAAGGGTTTTATTATTGATAAATGAATTTATCATGAATTATGCTCCATTGGTTGTTTTTGTTTTCTACCAATCTTTACTTCTGTGACAGTGAGATAGTGTGACGTCTTTACTGAGCTAGTGTAGCTCATTCCTTATTTAACTATTTCAGATCAGGAAGATTTGGTTCCCGAGCCCGTCCCGCAGGAAGACGGCGAGTAGACGCCTAAGGATTTCATAGTTTTATTTATAGCATTCATTACTAGTATTTACCTTAGTTAGTTTATTCTTTCACACGTCAAATACGTTTTTTGTTATTGTGTAAGGGATGTTAATCAGAATATTTATTTCGCTTCCGCACTTAGAATTTTTAATACATACATTTTCTTTTAAATTTCCGAGGCCGTTACAATTAATATGATTGTATGTGATACTATGTAAAATGATCTTAGAAAAAATGTTACAAAATTATTTTATAGATTATATGTTATTTTCATGAGTTTTCTAACATTGGTATTAAAGTATTTTGGTTAAGTACATGTTTAATTTTGTTCCAATTTGCACTTTTGTTAATTTCATGAGTTTCTTAACATTGTTGAATGTTTTAGTAATAATAGTCTTTTATATTTTTTTATTCCATTATTCAAATATATGTAATGTTGGTCTTAAATGAAAATAGAGACCAAAAATTTAATTTGAAATATTATTTATAATTTTTGAAAAAAAAAACTAGAGAGTTATGTATTTTTTAAAACCAATTCTATCTAGAAATAGAAGCTCTGTCAATAAACCTATAAATTTTTTTCCCTTCGGTTATTCAGAGGTTGAAAATGGTGACACTTTTGTCTATTTATCTATTTTAGTTTTTTGTTCAAAAAAATACTTTAAAAAAATTATAGAAAAATATCTATTGTAGGTCTTGAACTACAATGAACCATTAATATAATTGTATATGAAATTATACAAAATGATATTAGAAAAATAGTTAAAAAATTATTTTATAAATTATATGTTAATTCTATGAGTTTCCAAATATTGGTATCAGAGCATTTTGGTTAAGTGCATGTTTAATTTTGTTCCAATTAGCATTTTTGTTAAATGTTTGAGTAATAACAGTTTTTGACATTTAATACTTTTGTGTTTTATTACTCAAATCTATGCAATATTGGTCTTATATGAAGGTAGAGACTAAAAGCTTAAATTTTATATTTTTTTACAACTTTTAGAAAAAAAAAAAAGAGAGTTATGTATTTTCAAAAATCAATGCTATTTAAAACTAGAGATTCTGTTAATGAACCTGCAAATTTTTTTCCTTTTGATTGTTCAAGGGTTGAAGATGGGACATTTCTATCTTTTCTTCTATTTTATTTTTTTTCAGAAAAAATATTTTTAAAAAATCACGAAAAAAAGTGTAACGACCTCAAAAATATCCAAAGAAAATAAATGATAATTAAAGTGCGGAAGTGAAATAAATGTTTAAGGTTTACATTCCCTACACAATAACTTAAAATACCAATTAGTGCTACGGAATTCACCATTTTGAAAAAAATACAAAAAAATAAAGAAATAAATGGAAAATAAAGAAAACTAGCATTCTACTCGCAATCCTCTTGCGAATCGAGCTCTGTATCCTGGTCCTCTTGATTTGAAATGGTTAAATAAGGGATGAGCTACACTAGTCCAGTAAGAATATCACATTATATCACCGATACAGAAATTAAGGT
The DNA here is from genome assembly GCF_000150535.2 of Carica papaya. Next base: position 3,334 of record NW_019013643.1, on the reverse strand, counting down.
TGGTAGAAAAAAATCAAAAAACAACTATGGAGCACTAAATTAAGCAAATTTATTTATCAATAATAAAACTATTTACCGTTCACTTACTGTAGTGAGATTTATAAAAAACAACCCATAGAAAACAATCCATAACATTATATATATCATGATTCTGTATATACTTTCATATTCTAATCATCAAAACAATAATTGCCCCTTTTTTAACCAGCCTACTGGTATCCATGGAGGTTTATAGGGATGTTCCCGCTACACGCGAACCTTTTTCTTTAACATTCTCAATTATGGGCCGTCCCCATACCCCGTCCGGTATGAGCACTAATTTACCAAGTCTCCATACCCTGTCCGGTATGAGACAATGTTTATAGTAAGGTTCCCTATGTACCTGGTCTGTCCACCATCTCTAAGGATATCCAGTAAGGCTGTCGTTTCATCCATTCATTTAATCACATAATCGATTTACCTTTAACCTCTATTTTTTCAATTCAACCGTAAACACATAAAACAACAATACATGCATTCAAAGCTATAAAATCAATCAATAAAGTACTATCATGCATTTAAACTGTAAAAATAATTAACAGAACAACAGTAGATAATTTTCAGTTCTGGCTCCATTAGCAATCCATAATTAATTATGAACATTTTTTAAATTGTACAAAATACCGTATTTATTGTTAATTAGACTTCAATTCTATAATAGAGAATATGGTGAGGGATTCTTACTCAATTTGATGCTCAAAAGGCTAAACTGTTGACTACGCCCACTGACAGTCTCCGGGTTCCCTGAATTTTTTTTTCGGGAATCAAAACGTGAAATAAGTATCTACAATTGTCCCAAACAAACCCAAAATCAGTCTCAGGGCACATTTTGGCATATTCTGGAATTCTGGCATGATGGCTTCGTCGTGCTCGAACGCCTTGGGTCGGTTGTTTTCGACCATTTTTGGCCAAATTTGGCTTATTTGGCATCAATCTCTGTGAGAAAATATGTTAAGGGACCTCGGTTGGTCAAAAAAACATAAAAAATCAAGACTCACCGGTGACGGGACTCTCCAATGCAGCGACTCCTTTGGCTCACGTTGCGGTTGGGTGTTTTGCTTCAGTCAACCTGTAGAAAAGGAAACGGTGATCACAATGGTGGAAATATTTTGTCGAACAGGAATTGGGAAGGGCCTCATCAGAGGCATTTTGTGAAATTCCCCACAGTGGCGCTGCCAGACTTCGCCCGCGATTTTCAGCCAATCGGTTTGTCCTTTTGCTCCGATTTGGCTATGGAGGTGTTTAAAATTGAATTCCGAGCAAAAGGAGAAATTTACCTCTTTTGGTGGTCGGAAGTAGCTCCGGCGCGGCGGCGGGTGGCGGCGGCTCTCTTTCTCAGTGGCTGGGTCTTCTTCTCTGGCGAGGGCGACTGGCGGCTAGGGTTAGGGTTTGGTGTGAAGAAGGTTATTTATATTCGTCTACTTTTGATATGGACCGTCCATCATGTTTGATCTAGACCGTTCGATCACGATTAAATAGGAAGTGAATCTGGATCGTTCATCGCGATCCAATCTAGACCGTTAATCGTCATCTAATCTGGACCGTCCGATTATAGGACTTGAACTGCAATAAACCATTAATTTGATTGTATATAAAATTATGCAAAATAATCTAAGAAAAATAGTTAAAGAATTATTTTATGGATTATATGTTAATTGTATGAGTTTTCTAATATTGGTATCAGAGCATTTTCGTTAATTGGATATCTAATTTTGTTCTAATTTGTATTTTTGTTGAATTTTTGAGTAATACAAATTTTTTACATTTAATATTTTTTTATTTTATTATTCAAATATATGCAATATTGGTCTTATATGAAAGTAGAGACTAAAAGGTTTAATTTGATATTTTTTTATCATTTTTGATAAAAAATAAGAGAATTGTGTATTTTTTTAAATCAATGTTATTTAGAAATAGAGGTTATGTTAATGAACCTGCAAATTTTTTTCCTTTCGGTTGTTCAGAGGTTGAAGATGGGGACATTTTTATCTTTCTATATATTTTACTTTTTTTCAAAAAAATACTATGAAAAAAGCACATAAAAATGTCTATTGTAGAACTTGAACTACAACGAACCATTAATTAATTTTTTTTCTTTCGGCTATTCAGAGGTTGATGATAGAGAAATTTTTATTTTTTCATCTATTTTATTTATTTTAAAAAATAGTTTGAAAAAATCACAGAAATATGACTATTGTAGGGCTTGAACTACAATGAACCATTAATGTGATTTTATATGATATTATGCAAAATGATCTTGAAAAAGTTGTTAAAGAATTATTTTATGGAGTATATATTAATTCCATGAGTTTCCTAACATTGGTACCAGAACATTTTCGTTAATTACATGTTTAATTTTGTTTCAATTTGTATTTTTATTAAATGTTTGTGTAAAAGTAATTTTTTACATTTAATACTTTTGTGTTTTATTACTCAAATATATGCAATATTTGTCTTGAATGAAAGTAGAGACTAAAAGCTTTAATTTAATATTTTTTTAAAATTTTTGGACAAAAAATGAAAGAGTTACAGATTTTTTTAAATTAATTCTATTTAGAAATAGAGGTTCTCTTAATGAACTTGCATATTTTTTTCCTTTCGGCTATTCAAAGGTTGAAGATGGGGACATTTTTATCTTTTTATTTATTTTATTTTATTTTTTTAAAATACTTTAAAAAATCACAGAAAAATATCTGTTTTAGAGTTTGAACTACAACAAACCATTAATATGATTGTATATGATATTATGCAAAATGATCTTAGGAAAAAAGTTACAAAATTATTTTATGGATTATATGTTAATTCTATGAGTTTCCTAATATTGGTATCAAAATATTTTGGTTAATTACATATTTAATTTTGTTCTAATTTGCATTTTTGTTGAATGTTTGAGAAATAGAAATTTTTTATATTTAATATTTTTATGTTTTATTACTCAAATATATGCAATATTAGTCTTGTATGAAGGTAGGGACTAAAATATTTAACTTGATATTTTTTTATAATTTTTAAACAAAAAATAAGAGAGTTATATATTTTTTTAAAGCAATACTATTTAGAAATAGAGGTTCTGTCAGTGAACTTGCAAATTATTTTCCTTTCGGTTGTTCAGAGTTTGAAGATTGGGACATTTTTATCTTTTTATCTATTTTATTTTTTTTACTAAAAAATAATTTGAAAATATCACAGAAAATGTCTATTTTAGGGTTTGAACTATAACGAACCATTAATGTGATTGTATGTAATATTATGCAAAATTATCTTAGAAAAAGAGTTAAAAAATTATTTTATAGAT
>NW_019013641.1:6846-20146 GCF_000150535.2 Carica papaya | reverse complement strand
ATATAAATTGTTAGTATAATATATATATATAATATTAGTATAATAAAATATATATATATATATATAAATTGTTAGTAGTAATATATATATAAATATAATTTGTTAGTATAATATAGATATATATAAACTACTAGTAATAATATAGATATAAATATAAATTGTTAGTGTAATATATATATATATATAATATTAGTATAATAATATATGTATATTTATAAATTGTTAGTATAATATATATAAATATAAATTGTTAGTAAAATTCTAAGATGTGTGAATTTAACCTTACTTGGTATAAAATATAAGAAACTTTTATGCTGAACTCATCTTTTTATTAAATTCAACACATTTTAAGAAAAGAAAAACAGTAGAAAATTAGAGTTACATACTGTTTTGAGATAATGCAGACATAGTGTGATTGAAAGATCTCTTGAAAAAAAAAACTTTAATTCTCTTACTCACTTATTCTCTCTATTTAATTATTATACACAAAACTTTGTAATTTTAGTTGATGAAAGATATTTTAAAAGGAAAATTTGTGCTCTTTTTATATATGAGAGGAGAGACCAAAGTACATTCAAGATAATTGAATGTGTTGACAACCATTTCAGTTATTGTAAATTAATACTCATAAAAGACAATAATTTTATCATTTATTTTAAGGTTACCTACTCCATCAAGGTATATGTTCCTTTATAACGGTTATCTATTATTTTGGGTATCATTTAAGTTGGCTTTAACCGTTATAAGTGGATGAGAAAATAAAATACTAGGTTAATGGATCATTCACTTGATTTGTGACATTCTAAATACTAATTAAGGCAAATGGATGTCAGATACAGATTCAGAATAACGAGTGCATAATAAAATTTATGCAGTGGAACAAAATTACTATAAATTCCTTACAAATACATGAGTTCCAATACATACATATATTGAGGCCAGAAGTGGCTACAAAATACAAAATAAAACATAAGGGCCACTTATTTCACTATACTATTGGACTCATCAGAGTGCGGGAATAATTATGCACTCAAACTTGTGGATCCACGAGATCCTCATAGACTTCTAATTGTAGGTTAGCCTGCAGTTCCTCACTTTCTTTCTCATCTTGAAAAAACATAGAAAAAGTGAGTTCTATATGGTCAATAAGAAAAACAGTATTAAATTAACATCGTAAGATTTCAAAAGTTAATTATCTTAACTTAAGAGCTTACCATTTAACCTTCTCGTTTATCTATCTCACATTATGAAAAATCATTTATTTGTTAAGAAAACGGTACATTAATACAGACAACCAAACATACATCATGCCAGATAATTGAGAAAATTAAATAAATTATAAAATACTCAGATTTTCGTATCCTCCTTCGCGAAGTCGTTACACATCTATCTCTGAGTAAAAATACAGATTTTCAACTACCCAAGTGAAATGACTAGATCAGATACAGATATGACAATTTATTCAGACCCATTTCTGGCTGGCCAAAACCATGGTACAATCTATAACCACAGTCGTACCAGACATAGTGGCTCTAACAGATATCTATAGTAATGACATTACTTAACCACGAATGACCCCTATAGATAGTGAGATACCACTCTCGTCAGAGGGTACGCAGTCATCCACTAGGAGTAGTCTTCTTACGTCTTTCTAAACCAAATAGGAGAGGAGAAAACAGATACTCTGAAGGGTATGGAGAACAGATATCCCTTAGAGATAAAAAGCTTAACGAGACATTTGATGCAATATGCATGTTAATACATATACACTTCAGACTATGCAGTCTTTATTCCACTTTCTCTTTTTTTTTTTTTATAGTTTTTACTTTTATCGATTATATATTATATTTATTACACACAAATTCATCAAGCATTTATAATTCATATAGCATGCTTGAAACAAGAACAATTCGACTCATCTGAACATAGAGGCATCTAAAATAGGCAAAATCACAATTATATTAAATTATTTTATTTAAAAATATTCCTTAAAACGTCGAAAAAAATACTAGATTCTTTATTGAGACCTCGATGTTTTCTCCTTCACCATTCTCCTTTCTTTCTCTTCTTCTTTCACTAGACTACTATCTCTCTCTCTCTAAATCTTTGAAAAATGAAAAAATGGAAGTGCGGAGAGGAAGGGAAGGGGAATGGCAATTTAAAGAGTTTTAGAACCATCGGATTCACGCAAAGTGACAAAATCCAGTGAAGAAAGATGAGAAAAAGATGCTCGACAAGAAAAATAAGGGAGGAGGACCTTTTCCACCAGTGACGACGTGCCATCCGAGGCAGTGACAGTGTATTGCTCGAGGTGGCAGTGCCCCGGCCAGCGTGTTGCAAACTAGCTTACAGGCGCACATGCCTCCTGTCGTGTGCGCAGGGCCTAGGTGCGTTGGGCACTGCACGCGTACGCTTACTACGCGCAGGTCCCAAGCGCACAGGGCCTATCTGCGCAGGCCTGCTACACGGACGACGTGCGCACAGTGTCGGAGTCTGTCCGCATGCGAGGTGACGTATGGACGGCCTGCTTGCATGCAACAGGACGTGCGTAGGTCCTAATCCCGCATTGTGCACGCTATGCGCACGTCCCATGCGTGGGTGTGTGCAGATGGGATGTGCGCGCTGTGCACACGCCCCGCGTCTACTGTGCGTGCATGCGCGTGCACACAGTGCCCAGCGCCCGTGCAGACAACTTGTCTCCCCCGTGGGAATTTCTTCCCCATTTGCCATTTTTTCGATTTTTTTAAATTTTTTTATAATTAATTTAAATAAGCTAAATAAAAATTAAATAATAAAATTTAAAAAAAAAAAAAGAAAATTAAATAAAAATTAACCAAATTTACGAGTAAAGTAAATTAATTTTAACATGGATAAATGCCCGAATAAATAGGATTTTCAAATAATTTAAGCATAGTGATGAATGCGGTGTTACATGTTTGATGAAATTAACAAGAATTGGTTACATATGGTTTGTTAAGATTTTGGAAATGATTTTATAATGACTTTGTATATGGATATGGGTCAAAATTTTGATATCATATTAGCATTTCACGGTTAGGGATGAACACAATGTTTGTTTAATTAAGCTTTTTCAAAAGACATCCAGTTTTAAAGAAAACACGTGCTACCCAGATTTATAATTAATAAGATGCCAAAAATACTTATAAAATAATGAAAACATACCATCTGGATCAGGTGCCTTAAGTGAACCCATTTGTTGAACCACTTGATAAATTTCCTAGGTTGTTGAAATTATTATGAGTCGATTATATTCCAATGAGGACATATACGGTTCAAATAGATCATTAAACTAGATGGGTACATTCCTCAAACTAGTGGTATAGAGTTGATGAAAATATTTTATTATGAGACTTACCACTTACTTGGAGTCTGTGTTCCATCGATCCTGATCATCTTTCATTCCTAAAAAAATGTAGTCTACCCCTTCCACAGCACATTTAGCCTAGGATCTTTATCGTTAATAGAGTTCTTCACGATACTATAATTCTTAAATATCTTGGATCAATGAGGCTTTTCTAGATTGATTACTCATTGTAGATTTAACTCTAGTAAAGACTATCTATTTGGGCTTCTAGACTTGAGTTTAGGTTTTTAGGTGGCCAAAGTACTATTTATTCCATTGTGCATATGTTTTTCATATAGTCTTGAGTTTCTGACAAAATTGAAAGGTTGTTTCTCATATTGCATGCCTAGTCCACTACCATATTCCACGTAGTATCACGTAACCATGCTTTTTCAAATCAGGTACCTGATCACCCCCTTTTGTGTTAAGGGTTGGTAATGAGAAGAAGAGGGTTATGATCCAAGAATGTACCAGGGTTATTTCCATCAATGGTGTAGTAGATGTAAAGGCCAATTGTTTGATTTTGTTCTTTCTATTTTCGTCATGACGTTGTTAAAAACTCTAACAATAAACTATGCGCTTTTATTTGATTTCTGTGGCATCCAATTATTTCCAAAATTCTTTTCTTTCTTCTTAAATAGGGCAGGCAAAGTATCTCGCTATATAACCATGAGGCTAACCTAACATATTCTTAGATCCAAATATTTAAACAATATTAGGAGTAGAGATAAGGTGTAACATTCATACTTGATTTCCATGTAAAATAAATGGCCCTGCTTGTTCCCTGTGAGCTCCATATAAGTGTTCGATGGAATCCCAACTTCTAAAACTATATTTTGACTCTGGATTCATTTAAGTTAGTTTATGAAATATAAACATAATTAATATTACTATTGTATACAAATATAAAAGTGCCCTTAGTTGTCTCCATGAAAAAGCTTGGGCTAACCTTTTGTACTTTGTGATCAACATTTTTATGGAGCCTGAGAAGGTGACCAGCTCACCTCCAAGAGCTGTGAGTCAGTCAAGTGTGGGGAACTTGACACTTGAGACTGCTGATTAGAAGATTGGTTGTGGTGCAAGTGTCTTTTTTATTGCCACCCACCTGGGCAATTAAAAAAACAACAAAACTAGCCTTCCAAGTAACTATATGTGAATCCTCGTCAAAATGGGACAGTCATATCCTTCTTTTAAGCTCAATGCTGACCTAGGAGGTGACACAGAGGTAGAACTGGAGATTGAGACTTGGCTAAGTCCTAGTGCAAAGGGTCCCTAGTAGCTAAGAACAAGTCCTAAGGTAGGAGATACAGCTAAAAATGATGCCACATTTCCAACAAGTAAGCTAACAACTTTAAAGGATTAAAGATAAGGGACTCTTATGTAGTAACTAGAGGAGAGATCGCCTTATGTACGTCAATTGCCTTTGGTGGAATAATTTGTAAAAGTGAGACATCGATAAGATAGGCAATAGTTAAGATCGTGCCTCAATACCTTCAATGGATTGTAAGAGGTTTCAGCCCTAAGTGATGGCCCATAAAGTCTCATGACGGTACCAATAGAAGTCAGTGTCGCATGGGCTTAAATAAGGTACATTCTTTATGATCATGTCCTAGGGTCTTACAGCCGTAACAAAAGTCTATGAACTTTTCATAGAAAATATGTAACTAGTTCTTAGGATTAGATGGCTTAGGTAGGAATAAACAGATGGTAAAAGTCGAGTTATGCCTAGCTTAACTTTCATATTGATATAATTAAGACAACATATTTTCCACTTGAAGGTCCAGGTCGATGAATCGCCCAATTTATTTGCCAATAAAGGTAGCACTGGTAGGATTGATAAGTTCAAAAGGGAGGCTCATTATTCATATCCACTAATACCTTTTAGTGAAGTCTAGTTCTTTCAATGTCATGTCTGGGTTACAACCTTTTGAAAATTAAAATTGACCTATGGACTAACAACCCACACTTGTCCAAAACTCTATATAGGTTCGGTTCATGTTGAAACTTAAAGATAAATAAATATGGACTTGTGCTTTTATAGGTATCCCCATGGTAGGTTTCTAAACATTGAATATGATTTGCTTCAACACCTTCAAAGATATGGTTTTATTAGACATTAATTTCCCAGCCATAATAAGTTGCCAGGTCTACGCCTGGGTGCCAGTATTTTCTTGTAGGTATATTGTGGGAGACATAAGGTTTTGTGTTTTTTGGGTAATTTCTTCAAATTTATTAATTGAGCTCAAAGCTTAGTACAAAACTATCACAATATCTCACTTCTTAAATATAAGCCAACCATAGCAATTAGGTGCAAATGACAAACAGAATATGACCAAAAAAAAGTATGACAAACTCTAGTTCAATACAAATGAGATCACTACCATAAAAAATGAGAAAACCCCACTATAAACCACCCACCATAAGACAAACTTAAACCCTACATCTGAAACAGTCCCTAATATTTGACCAATCACACCACCACAATCGAACATAAGGATAGACTAGACCATTTACATACAAAGAACCCATCAAAAGTGAGCCGAACAACCCCAAAATTAAAACATGATTTGATCCAGACCAATTTACCCAATACAGTCACAATCCACAACCTCTATACAGATGCGATCTAGAGATTACTAGATGGATAAAAGAAGCCAAAATTGGTGAATGAACCCGATAAATGACTAGCCAACTCGCAATGGAGGTGACTTCCTTTAAGTAGAGGAGTGAGATCCATTTTGAAGAAAGACTTAGTGGGGAGTACTTTCAAGAGTTTAACTAGTACTGTTGTGTTACTATTTAAATTAATTGTGTTTCTTTCATAGCACAACAAGCTAAGACAAAAATGTATTATTGATACATTTAAATATAAAATACATATTGTACATTAGTATTATTAATACATTTAAAATATACATATATCTATTGTACTGTGACTACCAATGATATATATACATATTGTATTAAGACTGTGGAAGAGTGTACTTATATGATATACTGAAAAATATATTATTACTGATATATATTAAACTACAATTAATTAGGGACACGAAAATATACTCCAATATGATGATCTAGTGATATGAATATATGCATATGGGACTGACTTATTAAGTTATAAATCAAATTAATATTTTAAGTTTAGAAAATAAGCAAATAAACATCTAAAATGAAGTGTTAACTTGTATGCAAATATGAGGTTCATTTATTTAGGGTTAGACAATAAGCATTTATCTCGTGAATTTTCTAACCCTTGTGTGAATGATCTTTTTTGGCCGAATTTGAAAAGAAATTTAGTCTCAGAATATAAAAGTTTTATGATACCTGCCTGCTAAAAAAATAACTTAATACTTTTGTGATCGATTATTTAGATTTAATATATATATATATATATATATGTATGTATGTACGTATTATTTTAGTTTTATGTAGTCTAAAACTTTCATGCGTATGTTTTAACAAGTACATGCATACTTAAACCCTGGCCTCTAATCCAGTGGTCATACCTCCCAATTCTCAACAAGAGAAAATAGGATAAGAATTGGTTACCACATATTCAACTATTTTTCAAAAGTTGAACAAAAAACTTTATACTTATGAATTATTGTACATTTTATTTTTTTTACTGATAAATTTAACTCTAAAATTAAATTTACTATAATACCCATCTATTTAATTATACATCATCATAACATTGCTTGATATCTTATTTAAATTATAAAACTTTATGACTAAATATAAATCACATATATTAAGTATTACATGGATTGATTAATAATTAATATTAATATCATGGCGATTTTTATTGCTAAAGAGAAGGCTATTGTAGTAATTCTAGGAACAAATTAATTATTATTACTAATTTAATTATTTTAATTAAATAATTTTAACTAATAATTTTTATATTTAATTTACTATTTATTTATATAGTTTCATATTATTAATAAATAATTATTTATATTTAATAATTTGATAGTAATTTTATTTATTTGATAAATTAATAATTAATTTATATATATTTAAATATTACATAATTTAAATAAAGTATTAAAGAATATTTAAGTAATTTATTATTGATTAGAATATATTGTGGTAAATTTAGTAACAAAAACTGTATTACTCAATTTGATAAAGTAATGAATTCTCTACATATTTCCCAAAACTTCATAAAAAGTTTTGTGACTTACACTATTGTTGAATTTATCACACATCTGAAAGCACTTATAAAGAATAAATATAGTTATAAAAATGAATTAAATGCATTAAAAAACTTTTTTTCTATTTGAAAAGGTTCAAACTGCCTTGTGCAATATTTTTAATTCAAATACAACTTTTACTATCAAATTTTACTTGAACAAACGCTTTGTAACAGCTCATATGATGTAAACAATTTCAAATTTGTAAAGCATATGAAATTTAAAATCTTTATAAGTCAATACGTGAAAACAAAATGCATGAAATAAAACATGTTTTATTTTTACGAACCCATTATGATGGAAAAGGATAAACAGACATTCAAGGAAAATTGAAAATATCAAAATTGAAAACCGTAACAATATTAAAATGATCCTTAGGGACTAATGGAAGAAAACATAGAGAATGGGAAAAATTTGTAAATAAGAAAACATGGGACACCTCAGCACGTGAGGTGTCCATTGGTGTATTAGGGCAGGTCGTATGGTCGGCCACGCAAGCGGATAATAGTGAGAGAGACCAAATGAATTGTTGCGATGAGCCTCTATGGACCAAAGATACCGATCGAACGATCAGGGGATGTTTGGCCTTGAGTAGAGACACGCGAATAAAATGGTCATGATCATGTTTATGGGAGATTGCATGGCCCAAAATCACTCGATTTAAAATAGAGATGCAGAGAACCTACAGTCTAGATCACGTGTAAAATGGATCCAATGATCACGATTTAAAAGCCGAGTACATAAAGTCTATTTTACCCTTCATTAAACCTGCATCCAATAGCCACGAGCTTCTGCATGAAAATGGGCAGCGTCGATTTAATTTTCCCCCATACATAAGCTTTTTTCCTCTTTTTTTTTCACCAAAAAAAAGGCACCTGAGCGAAAAAAAAAATTGCACAAAGAGAGGGGACACGAAAGAGATAGTCGAACCTACATGAGGAAAATTTTTCAAGGGAGAGCAATGGATTTACTAAGAGAGGAGTGAGGATTAGCTCATAAAATAGAAAGAATGATTATAACTAAAAAAAAAAAAAGGAAAAGGATTTAATCCACGAAGAAATCTTAGGTTAACGAAGACCTACTACCCAAGCCCGATGCATGCAAGGTAAAATTTTCTCTCATTCCTTCACAATGCGTACCCATCTTTTAATATTTATTTATTTCTACATGCATGGTATTCTAAAAGCCATAAATTATAACTCAGTCACTAGAAATTGACGGAAAACAATGAAAAATCAGAACCAGAAATGTTGCTGGTACGCATGTTTTACCCCCGTGACTTCCGGTTTAAATTTTAAAGAATAATATGATGATTTAGAAGAATTAAGTGTAACAACTTGCTACCCGGTGGGTAACAGTGTCTGAAAACATATCAGATACGATTGCATTTAATTGAAATAAACACCGAAGTTAAATTCATCCCTGACAAAATACATTAGAGTATTGAAGCAATAAGATTAACTACTTTAACTTACATCATAGTTGTTATGGTAATCCTATGAATTACAAAATATCGGTGATGCGAAACCCATGATCAACTAATGTGATCAAAAACTTCACATATAATATCAATATTCAGAATCATAAAACTCTCAACAAATCATCCCTACTTGACCTACATTCAACACGTGAATGTCAACTAAAATAATTGGGACGATGACTTGAATTGATTAAATGTCATAAGATGGAACCTTCATAAGTGAAATCAATTCAAAATGGACTGATAAAACGCCACAAGAACTTATCTTGATAAGTTAAATCAATTCCTATTCAACAAGAAGGTTAACAAAAACCTAACTAGGAATGACTACAAGTAGGAATTGAAGACCTATTTATAGAGTAAGTCATGTGCATTACAAGAAAATAAATCTCCTAAATTAGTTGTAGAAATTACAAGAAAATTAAATTTAACTTGAATGAGAAAATATTGAAAGTTAAGAAGACTTTGACTAGAATATGCTAAATAGGATATTCTCTTTATAAATGAGAATATTTTACTTAATTATGGAGGAATTAGGAAAAGTAAATATAGTTAATTAAAGCTGGCTATCAAAAGAGCAAAGAGGCCACCCATATCTTTCATAAACAGTGGGATTTAGTTGTTTAAGAAATGATATTTAATTTTCTCTTCCTTTATGATATCACATGGTTTAGGAAGAAGTCTTCCCTCTTGGTTAATTCTTTCTTAAAAAATATTCTTTTGCCTTTCATTGCTCACATCAATCAGCCTCACAAAATAAAGCGCTCTCAATGCACTCATCTTCTACTGATCTAGAAATGGATCCAAGCAAGTGTCGAGGGGTAGATCAGCCTCATATAATCATCTGGGGGAATAAATAGGGGTGAGTTCTATGAAACTCAATAAGAAAAACAATATTAAATTCATGAAAGTAACGTGTTAAAAGGTAATTAATGCAACCAGTGAAAATTCCACATTGTCATTCCAAAATAAATATCTAAATCGAGACTGCCAAAAATTTCATAGTATATTTTTCATTATAATAAAATTTTCCATATCTTTATCCATTAATCTCAATCAAAATCACACATATCAATCGATTTAAAAACTAATCATAACAATCACAATGAATTATATATATTCGTTTTTGACAGTTTTATTAGTCCGATTATTGGACTCTATTAGGTATTCTTTACAGACATTCGCACGAAACTGTTTACACCTATATCAATAGAGAACAGAGGGGATTCTTAACTATCATTATGAATGGGGAAAAACTAATTAGAATATATATATATATATATATATATATAATAGTCATTAAATTATATGACCATGGCCGTACTTCGCGATAGTGGCCCCTAACAATCAATCGCAATCCAACTCTTGTCAGAGGGGAAAGCCAATATCGTGCCCATTCATAAGGTGAGGTTCACCAATAATAAATTAGAATGTAAATAGTAGCCCTCCGTGATGATAGGTAAATGGATTTTATTGACTCTTGGTGATTAAGTCTTTTACAAATTATATTTTCTAAGTCCAAAATTTCACCAAAAAGTTTGTTTCAACCCATTACCCATCATTTTATAAAGTTTTCCTAAATTACCCCTTAATGTTTGTTAAATTAAAATTTATATTTTTATTTACTTTCATTTACTTCCTTAATTTCTCCTTTTATTCATTCCATGTCCAAATTTTTTATTTTTGTTAATTTCGGCCCATTTGGGCATATGAGCGTCAGGCAGAGCTCACACGTCCTTGCACAGTGTGCTGCACATACATATAATGCTAGGGGATCCTGTCCCAGCACTTTGGTGCCTGACAGTCATGGGTTGAAGCATCTAGCTTCTCTTGTCATTTTATTCACTTTTTCAATCATTTTTCCCCTAAAACTAATTCGAAAACATCATTCTTCAATTTTAACTTTAAAAAAATAATATTTAAAAAAGAAATAATATATTAAAACAAGTAGTTTGCATGAATCTACTACACCATTGAGCCAAGAACACATCATGCATATAGAAATTTCTAAGGTATTTACTGTTTAAAGTATAAAAATATTTTCAAAATGAATAGAATACCTTATTCTTTACCTAAAGATCGACGATATTTGGTGTTCTAAATAGAGAAGAAAAGGCTCCTAATCGAAGAGGGGAAAGTGGTTGCAGCAGCAGCTTCGTGAGTTCCAGAAAACAGAGTAGGAGGCTGTAGTTCTTCAAAAAGAAGGCTATATACAAAATATGTTTAAAAGAGGGGATTAATTTTGCAAAAAGTGGGAAATGGGAATTTGATTTACAGAAAATAAAGGGGACTTACCTTATGGAGAAAAGGGTCAAATGGTTTGTGAAGGATGCTCGCACAAATGGCACCGTCACGGTGTCATTCGTGCAACAAGCTCACTTGGTTTCTCTTTTTATTCAACTCATTCCTATTTCACATAGTTTACTTTTAAATATCTCCGATTTTCTCTCTTCGAAGGAATAAAGAGAATGAAGATAAGAAAAAGCCTTAACAAGAGAGGAAGAAGGTACGAGAGTCGTTGGATCGGATGCGATGAAAGAGAGCAGTTGATCGCATAAATGGCTACTCGTTATAGGTATTATTTCAGTCGCTATAGGCCACGTGGCGCACGAATGCTGCAGCATGATGATGACCCATGGCAGGTGGGCAGTTGGCCTTCAATGCGCAGACAGAAATTATCCTCTGTGTGGTCTTCTGTGTGAAGGTTGTCTCGCGGGTGGGGGGATTCTACATGCTTCTCTTGTGGGTGCATGTCCAACAAGCAAAATCGGCATGGGGCAGGGGTTGTGGCCCGCAAGCCCACGTGATTAGTTTCCATGGATTGGGAGAGTCTACGTATTTTTTGTGGCATGCGCCAAGGGGAAAAAGGAGTCATTTCTCGCGACTAGGGGGATTTATGAAATCCCTTAGGTGTTTAAGGGATTTTGGGTATTTTTGGGATTTTTCTTCAATGTTTTCTTTTACATTTTAAAACAATTTTCAGTGTTTTTAAAATAAAAGGATCAAAATATAACAAAATTCATAATATTTAGAATAAAATGAAATTATGGAGTTTAGGGTTGTTATATTCTCCCTCATCACGTTATAAAAATTTAGTCCCTAAATTTTAAATTTAAAATAATTTTTGGTACAAATCTCACATATTGTCTTCAAGTTCCCAATTTCAGGAGAATTGTATTACCATAATACCTTGACCACAGGGATCTTTCTAGATCAGAGAACTTTTTCTTTCCAATATAGATTCTATGGGGTATTCTTCATAGGTTAGATCCAATCATAAGGGGAATGTCTCATATGAGATGATGGGGAAGGATCGTGATGATACTCTCAAAGCATCAAAACATAAAAGACATTGTGAAAACTAGTAAACTTCTATATCAATCCACTTTAAAACTTTAAATGGTCCCACAAAGCGAGGACTTAGCTTACCTTTCTTCCTAAAACTCTTAATTTCTTTGATTGGAGACACCTTAGGGAATACATGATCTCCCACGACAATTTCTAAATTCTTTCTTTGGTTATCGATGTAGCTTTTTCGCCGACTCTAAGTAATAAAGAGGTTTATACAAATAACAAAAATCTTGTTCACGGTCTCCTAAATAAGATATGGTCCTAAGTGATGTCTATTACCAATTTTATCCCAACATATAAGGGATCAACAAGGTTTACCATATAAAACTTCATAGACAACCATTCTTGTACTAGAGTGGTAGATATTATTATAAGCATATTCAACCATAGGTAGATTGATGTCCTATACTGCTAAAATGTAGCACACAAACTCTTAGCGTGTCCTCTAGGGTCTACTCTTAAAACTTTAAATGTTCCCACAAAGTGAGGACTCAGCTTACTTTTCTTACTAAATCTCATAATTCATTTGATTGGAGACAACCTGAGGAATATACGATCTCCCACGGTAAATTTTAAATTCTTTCTTCAGTTATTGGCATATCTTTTCTGCTGACTCTGAGCAATAAGAAGGTTCTTGCAAATGATAAAAATCTGGTCCACAATCTCCTAAATAAGATCTGGTCTTAAGAGATGTTTATTCCCAACCTCATTCCAAAATATAGAGGATTGACAAGGTCTACTGTACAAATCTTCGTACGGAATCATT
Organism: Carica papaya; assembly: GCF_000150535.2. The sequence goes on along the minus strand of NW_019013641.1, from coordinate 6,989 downwards.
CCTATATTGGAGCAGCAGATGTTATTATAAGATATTCAATCAAAGGTAGATGTATGTCCCAACTACCACCAAAATCTAACACACAAACTCTCAACATGTCTTCTAAGGTCTAGATAATTCTCTATGACGGGCCATTAGTTTGG
>NW_019013638.1:9209-21512 GCF_000150535.2 Carica papaya | reverse complement strand
CTCCTCACCTACATATTTATTCGATATTTGAAGGGGAAAAAAAAAAGTAAACTTACCGGGTAGTTAGCGACTAAATTTTTAATTTTGGCAAAATTAATAATTTAGTATCCTTGTTATTTATTTTTATTTAAATTAAATTATACCTTATTTTTCGTTCAAATTAGTTCTTATAAATTTGGAAAAAATTTAGTTTCACCATCCTCCTAAATAGAAATTCACACTATTAACTTAATATATCACACGTCATGTATACTAACGCACAATATTTTTCTATCAGTTTAAGTTTTTATTAGATATCACGTAATAATTTACGTAATATTTTTTTTAAATTTAAATTTGACTGAACTAGTCTAAAGAAAAAAAAAACAAAAATCCTAATGTCCTTCTTCTTCTTCTTCTTCTTTTTCTTCTCATTTGAAATCTAATCGACATAAGGCTTTTTGTTTACCTTATTAGCTAAGAACAACAAATAGTAAGACGAAGAGGATGAGGAAGAAGATGAAAATGTCATGATAAACCCACTAAAAATCTCATATCACTTGACTCTCTCTTACATGGAAGATGATGATGAGGACGATGAAAAATAAGACACCTTGTCTTTGCTTTCTCTTTACAATTCCACTTGCTCGAGAGTGCAATCACTGTCCGCTAGAGATCCTCTTGAAGAAATCATCGGAGGTGTAACGTCTTGACTTCTCTACCAAGAGTAGGCATTACCGTACATGTAAGATTCATTATTGCACAACAATATACTAAATGATTAAATTACACGTCCCTTATACGGAGTCAAAAATTCATGAGGCTTAATAAAATTTATTACAATAATATCTTAATCTAGTTATACTTACAAACTAATTGACAAAAAGTTAGAATGCTTCTTCAAGGTCTCCTAGTGATCTCGAACTTAGTCCTTACATAACATAATCTGAAATGGGGGTGTGAATTGGGTGAATTTCACATACTCAATAAAAAAAGGGCAATAATCATAACAGAGACATGCACATATACTATCACATAAGTTGGATAAAACAAATACAATTTTTAATAAAGAAAAATACCAAACTGAAATCAACATAACAAAATTTTTATGCTTTTTATTTCAAAATTTCATTTACCTTATAATTCTTGTATCTCATCTCTGTCTTTCCTTTTTTTTTTTCTTTATTTAGCATTTTTCTCTTTTCTCTTAATCCTTATCTCTTTTTCTCTCTTTAGTCGCATTTTACATTTCTCATGTCTTCTAACTCACATTATACTTAAATATCCATTACACTTGCAAATCTGATATCACTGGTATTTACCACTCGTTCTCCTTCTTAATCATCGTTTTTCACTTTCCATATATTCACGTATTAGACTTCATTAATGGATTACTTACATTGTACATACAGGTATCACTTCCACTTTTACTTTGCATATACACTACATATATATATATATATTATTTTAATATCCACTTTATATTTACATTGTACATACATATATTAGTTTGACTTTAACTCTGCATTTACACTGCACATATAAAGATGGCTTTCACTTTTATTTATTATAAAATTTCATCGTACGATGCCAATTCAACCACTATTAAGGAGAGCAATAGGGATCCCACTATCAACATGGACCTTGTCACAAAAACCATAGCGTTGTATGATACGATTAATTGTCCACTCACCATCACTTCGACTGAATCACGCACATACATGCACACATCTCTGATGCATGGTCAAATGGATTTTTATGTCTTTCACACATTTACAATTTCTCTTTTCATACTTCACACAAAATTTCATTATACAATGTCGTTTTAATCATAATCAAAGAAGGTAATAAGGCTCTCTACTATCAACATGGACCCAATCATCATAATAATATAGTGGTACGATATGTCCAAAATGAATACCATAATAGTAAAGTATATTACAATTGATTTTCTACGTGATAGGGTTCACCATCACTTTGATGGAATCTAAACCACACACACACACACACCTCTCTTTGATACATTGATCAAATGGGTTCATAATCTTATAATGTAACAACTCGGCACGAGAGGAACAACCCAAACCATCTGCTTCTTAGAAGCAGGAAAAGCCCAAAACAACGTTGTTTTCGAAAACCCCAAAATGACGCCATTTTGATAAGCAGGTGAAACAATGTCGTTTTCAGAGCATCAAAACGACGTCATTTTAGTGATAAAAAAAAAGGCAACCAGAGGCGTGTATACCTCTTACCTCCATCGAAGAAGGAGGAGAAAGACCCGTATGGGGCTCTCCTTTCTCTAACTATAAAAATGGAGAGAGAGCAAGCCATGGAGAGGGAGAGTGGTGCGAAGAGAGATAAAGAGATCTCTGTAGAGAGAGAGGAAATCAAAGTCTCGGCTGCCACTGGCAAGGCAGTCTGTGATGGTGCGCGGCTCTCGTGACGAGCCGAGGAGTCTAAGCGGCTGACGATCTACTCGATCGAAAACCAAAGAGAGAATAGCGAGATGATATGCATCCAAAGAAGAATGAGATTCACAACAGTTAGTCGCACGATTTTTCCATGTACACATCAGATCCGTGTGCGTGAAACATTTCATAGTGAATTCTGATCAGTTCATGGTAGTCTGCAGCAGTGCACGATGGTCCGACAACAGCACTCCAAAAACAGCACATTGTGAACTAAGGACACGTGTATGGTGGCGCGTAGCAATTTCGATGACTGGGATCACATGTCTATGGTAAATCTCGGTCCACTTTTGTATTTTAATTATTTTAACAAGTATTCATCATTTAACCCGCATGTTTTTATTTGTAAACGATAAAATTATCTAAATAGTAATCGAGATTCAAGGAAGACTGTAGACTCGAACCAATAAGAATTCTAATATTTTTTTATTTGACTGTAGGTAAGGGATTGGATAAGTCTCATTCATAAGCCCTCATGTTTTTATGAAACCTTATTTTCAATTGAGACGACTTATTTATAGACTTTACGAATTGTTCACGTTTCCCACTACGGGTTCTGTGAACTCATCATATTTGTATGTGCACAATTGCATATGATTGGAAACCTACATGATGTTCTGTATGACGTAATTGTACATTCATATTGTTGCTTGTATGTATATGTAGATTTTATGCATGCTAGTTATCAAGTTAAAAATGTGTGTGACGCATATATATATATAAATGTATAATTGTAGGTTATGCAACGTGTGTACGTATAAGTAAACAATTTGTATGTGTCTGCTTATGGAATACATATATGCCTTGTGTGAATATACAATTATATTTATGTCGTATGTGTTGCGTGTTTATATATATACTTATTTGAGTTGATAATTGTGCATATAAAGTGTATATATTGTGCTTATTGTGTAGGCTTATTGATTCATAATATATATGATATATATAAGTAGGTGCATGTCTGAGTAGGTCATCTAGTGGCGAACTTGATCAGTAAAAGAATAACATAAGAATCTTCAAAAGAAAGAAAAATTCATTTAACCAGTATCACCGAGGGATATGTGTGTGTAGCCTTTTGGTGTGTGACCGTGGTGAACCCTATTCGTGGATACGGCTTCAGCCAGACGTGGCAAAACAGTAAGAACTGTAAACTGTATATTGTATACTACAAACTATGAATTATGAATTGAATTATAACGTATTCATATAGTAGAGGGAATCCGTACTGCCCTTATTGATGCCAGCAAAAATGGCACTGCGCAGTGAAACTATTTTTAATAAAACCTAAGCTGATAGGATGTCATAAGTGACGTTTACGATACTAAAATACTGAATTGATATCTACTGAACTGTTGACTGCTTAAATTATGATACTAAATACCGAATTATGTTATTTATAGAACTGTTATGCCCTGAGATATAATACTGAAATAAAAAATTTTGAATGTTTACTAAATAAACTGATTTAGAAGATTTGGTAATTGAGTATGTGCATGTCTTTGTTATGGGCACTGCCTATTTTCCTTATTAAGTCTGTGAAGCTCACCCCAATTCACACGTCTCAATGTAGATTAGTCCAGATCAAGAGTAAGTTCAATATCAAATGAAGATTTTAAAGAATCTTTAGTAACAGTAAGAGTTCGTCTTGTAAAGTTAGTTAATTATATGATAGCAATGTAACGTAAAGAATCTTGTAAGCCTTATGTCTTGTAATTTCGTATAGGGATAATTGAATCTTAGGTTTTCGTTTATTACTGTGTAAATTTATCAGGTTATATGTGTAGAGTAGTACTCCTTTCTCAATAGAGAAAGTAGGTCATTACAATTGGTATCAGAGCTCACGTTCCTCAGAACCATCCCTTATATCATGAGATTTAGGATTCTTATAAGGTTTAAAGTCAAAATAAATTAGATAATACACACCTTAGGAGATGTTTTGAAACTTCCTCCAAAACATCCACGAATGTGAAGTATGATTATAATCCCAAAAGCATGATAATCCCAAAAGCATGAAATGATAGAAGTTACTAACGTCAGAATGTGATGAATATAGATATTCAAGAAGTAAGGTTTCACTCCGAAGCTAACTGGAGATGGCGAATAAGCAATAACCATAATCTATCATATTACACGAAGCCATATAAAGCTTAAGTACTACCAAAGGAGATTACCTACTAGGAGCAAGTTGATAAATTTTTGGGGAAGACTACGAATTTCCCTAAAGTCAGAAAATGAGTTTTAAAATAGGAAGATTCCCCAAAGCGAGAAGAAAATCTCTCGAATGGGAGAACGACCTTTGATGGGAGAGAATTCTCCTAAGTGGAAGACAACCCCCCAAGTAAGTGGGTTTTAGAAAGTCCTCTTATACAATCAGATAATTATTGTAATATTCTAAAGGGTTGAATGATAAAAATCTTCCCTCATCCTTAAGGCCAACACCTTTACCTTAGGAAGTGTCTAGCTCTTTGACAATGTTGATATGTTCCCGACCATTTTTTTTTAGCGATAAGATAATGTGTTCAAAGAGGTAGTTCGAGTTATAGTTGAGGACTTGTTTAGATGCACTCTCAAACCAATACAAGACATTTGGGCTTAAGTATTTACCACCATTACATTTGCTTATGACAGTTATGTTATCCCATCCATTGTTGAATCATTTTTTTCAATTTTTCTTCATTAATGTTTACTGAAACATCTGTTTTTCTCTATAGTCATTTATGATGATTCTTATCTTTCATAAACAATCGTATCCAGTCATTCAACCAATTCTCAATTTGCATAGGGATGTTAAATGTAAGATTGCAATTAGTATTACTAATTATAAACTTGTGATGTTGTGAACTAAATGACCAAGAAGTTGGTTATTGCCGATAACGTCATGGTCTACATCAAAATCATCACATATAGGGGGTTTAGAGGTCTGGACCATTATTTCATTGTAGAGAGCTTTGACGCAACCCATTTACTTGATTTATCTATCACGTGGATATTATTCGAGTTTTCATCATGGAGGATATTTTTCTAAACTCTTACCTGTGTTTTTGTAAATAATTAGAATCTTAATGCTTCAATATTGCTATCTTCAGCAATAACCATTGTCGGGGATATTTTGATCAGTTGGTAATTTACCTACACTTGATTCCCTACAAGAAGGAAGGATTTTTCCTAAATTCGTTAGAGACTAAGAAGGAAGTAAATCATAAAACAAGTAGACTCAAAAGGGAGCATTTTGGGAGACCTAATAATCATTTAGTACTTTGATAAAATATAGAATTTCATGTTAATCTTGTTTAGGAGGAATGAATACCCTAACCGTTCTAAATCCTTACTGAGATATAATATAGGAGTTTTAATGCTACTTTAAATATCCTTAGGCATTAAATTATCATATACTTGATGGACAGAAACTTCTGTATCAGATGATGAGAGTATACCTAACTAGAACTCTTTTTTTTGAAATTCTTTATCTATTATAAATTAAATTTTCATAGGAGAAGAAGATCTTCGAAGGAAACGTTTTAACCTCAAGTCATTAATGATATAATAATAACTCAAAATATAATTCTCTTATGCAAAAGATAACCCAAAAATAATGCAATACACCTGTATAAACTTTCAAGGTAAATACTATTCAGAGTGACACAACGGAAGTGTGGTTTGGATCCATAAACCACCGCACATGAAAGATTTCTCTCTAAACCATCTAAGAATCACTATTAGTGAACTAGGCATAATAAAAACCCTATGATTAACCCTACTACTACTACAAACTACTCCAATACGAAAATTACCTCCCTACTCTCTTATCTAGAAAAGACCTTAAATTTTTCCAACCATTGATAAAAGTATTCTCCATGATTATGAGATATCATGAAGAAAAAGGAGAGAAGACAATTGTAAATTCAATATCCTACAAGATCGACATTTGATTAGGATATTACAAACCAACTTTCCTAAAAATAAAATTTCTATACATAGCACGACTAATAGTAAATTCAGATGATCAGAATCAACCCAACTAAACCTTCATTAGTCATTAGCTGTGACGATATTTTCTAATAACGAAATTGTTAAGTGTGAATAACCCGTCGCATATTGTTTGTTTATTCTTAAATTAGAATGTAAAATTTTTACATTATACAGATATATCAAGATGGATCTTCAAAGTAGACATTCTCAAATTAAAATTTAAATGCATGGAGAAATGTTTTTCAAGTCAACAAATACTAGATGAGAATACGACAAACCCAAGAGTCATATCTTAGTGTTATACCTAAGAATAATCACTTGCAACATTAGGAAGTGAAAAGTATAGTAATTAAACATAACAAAAGGAATGGAATAAGTAGAGAATATTATCAATCTTAGCTAGGCCATTATGTGACCCCTCTATCAAAGCCTTCTAATAATTTTCATTAAGAAGTAGGAACTTCATACTCACTTACTTAAAAAAACTTTTTTTAAAAAATCAATCAAGTACTAAGCTGCCTTGGGAATCATTTAAACCTTGATGGGGTAGAGGTATAATTTAGTTCAATTAAGAGTAACTTAGTTAGGCACCAGATCCATTGAGTAAAGATGAGGATGTTTCGGTACTAAAATATTTTTAAAATTTCCAAAGATAATTTTTAAAAATTAGATAACAAATAATTTTCACTTAAAACATAAGAAATTTGAGGGAATGTAAACAAACCATAGTGTTGGGGCATTTAGATAATTAAAAAATCATCCTTATGAAGAATAGAGAATGAGGAGTATATTAGGAATCTTTAATCTTTAACGAAATTAGATGAACTATATAAGTTAGTTGAACCATAATCTAAGTAGACATCAATTAATCAAATATGGAAGGAAAAAAAGTCTTAAAAACTATAACACCCTACAAAATTCACAAACCAAGATTTAGAAGTTACAAAATCCTAAGTTCTTAGGAATGACACGAATGTTTCGGTATTAATACATTCTATTAAATCCAATAGGTGGTATATTCTAAATAACCACATATTGAGTTCTTAAAAGTTAAAGAACGATAGTTTAGCTCAGACATGTGAAATTAGGGAATGTTAATGAACACCGAAGATCACTGTAGCCCTAGATGACATTCTTTTTAGTTAGAGTAGAATATCCAAAATAAACTAAAATAAAATAATTAAAAAAATGAATTTATAAGACAAACTCTTAACAATTGTACCTTACTTATGAGAGCTAGAGAAGAATTGACTATGAACTAAAGAGATCCCACTAGCAGAAACATTATAACAAAACCATTAGGTTGAAGAAGAAACTTAAAAATGAGTAGGGCATCTTCAACATTACAAATTTGGAGGACTAAATTTATTTTAAAGGGGAGGAGATTGTAACAACTCGGCCCGAGAGGAACAACCCAACCCATCTGCTTCTTAGAAGCAGGAAAAGCCCAAAACAACGTCATTTTGATAAACAGGTGAAACGACGTCATTTTGAGAACATTAAAACGATGCCATTTTGGTTACAGAAAAAGAAAAAAATATGGGGCAACCAGAGGTGTGTACGCCTCCAGCCGCCGAAGAAGAAGAGAAAAAAGAGGCGTGTATGCCTCTTCCCTCCACCGAAAAAGGAGGAGGAAGGCCTCTATGGGGCTCTCCTTTGTCTGACTATAAAAATAGAGAGAGAGCAAGCCATGGAGAGGGAGAGTGATGCGAAGAGAGATAAAGAGATCTCTATAGAAAGAGAGAGAAAGAGAGAGAGAGAGAAAGAGAGAGAGAGAGAGAGAAAAAGAGAAAGAGAAAGGAAATTGAAGTCGTTGCTGCCACCGAACTATGCAAGGCGGTCTGTCAAGTTGCGTGGCTCTCATGACGAGCCGAGGAGTCTGAACAGCTGATGACCTACTTAATTAAAAACCAGAGAGAGAACCATACGACGGTGTGCATATGAAGAAGAATGAGATCTGCGGCAGGTTACCGCGTAATTTCATACATTCCTGGCTCTTTCCGGCACGATTTGGCCATGTACGCACTGGATCTGTGTGCGTGACACATTTCACGATGAATTTTGATCAGTTCACAGTGGTCTGCAGTGGCGCGCGGTGGTCCGGTGGCAGCACTCCGACATCGACACGTTGTGAACTAAGGACACGCATGTTGTGGCACGTAGTGATTTCGGTGACCGTGATCGCATGTCTATGGTAAATCTTGATCCATTTTTATATTTTAATTATTTTCACTAGTATTCGTCATTTAACCCACATGTTTTTGTTTGTAAATGAGAAAATTATATGAACAGTAATCAGGATTCAAGGAAGACTGTAGACTCGAACCAATAAGAATTACAATATTTTTTGATTCAACTGTAGGTAAGGGATTGGGTTAGTCTCATTTAGAGACCCCCATTTTTTTATAAAATCTTATTTTTCATTGAGATGACTTGTTTACAGACTTCACAAACTGTTCATGTTTTTCACTACGGGTTCTTTGAACTCGTCATATTCACATGTGCACAATTGTATATAATTGAAAACCTACATGATTTTGTGTATGATTTATAATTGTGTATTCATATTGTTACTTGTATGTATATATAGATTTTATGCATGCTAGTTATCGAGTTATAAATGTGTGTGACTCATATATATATATGTATAAATGTATAATTATAGGTTGTGCAACGTGTGTACATATGAGTGAACAATTTATGTGTCTTCTTATGGTATATATATATGTCTTGTGTGAACATACAAATATATTTATGTTGTATGTGTTGCATGTTTATATATATATTTATTTGAGTCGATAACTGTGCATATAAAGTGTATATATTGTACTTATTGTGTAGGCTTGTTGATGCATAATATATATATAATATATAAATAGTTGCATGTCTGAGTAGGTCATCTAGTGGCGAACTTGATCAGTTAAAGAATAACATAAGAATTTTTAAAAGATAAAAAAATTTATTTAATCGGTATCATCAAAGGGTGTGTGTGTGTGTAGTCTTTTGCCGTATGACTGTGGTAAACCCTGCCCGTGGATACGGATTCAGCCAGACGTGATGAAGCGATAAGAACTGTAAACTATATATTGTGTACTAAAAACTATAAATTGTGAACTGTACTGTAACATATTCACATGGTAAAAGGGTTCCTTACTACCTTTATTGATGCCGGTGAAAACAGTATCGTGCAGTGAAACTATTTTTAATAAAACATAAGCTTATAGGAAATCTTGGGTGAAGTTTAGGATACTAAAATACTAAATTGATATCTTCTTAACTGGTTACTGCTTAAATTATGATATTGAATACCGAATTATACTATTTATGGAACTGTTATGCCCTAAGTTATGATATTGAAATAAGAAATTCTGAATGTTTACTGAATGAACTGATTTAGAAGATTTAGTGATTGGCTATGTGCATGTCTTTGTTATGAGCACTATCCCCTTTCCTTACTAAGTCTGTGAAACTCACCCTAATTCACACCCTTCAATGCAGATTAGTCCAGATTAAAAGTAAGTTCAAGGTCGAATGAAGATTTTAAAGAATCTTTAATGCCAGTAAGAATTCATCTTGTAAATTCATTTAATTATACGATAGCGATATAACGTAAAAAATCTTGTAAGCCTCATGTCTTGTAATTCCGTATAGGGATGATTAAATCATAGGTTTTCATTTATTGCTGTATAAATTTATCAAGCTATATGTATGGAGTAGCATTCATTTCTCAATGGAGAAAGTGAGTTGTTACAATTGGTATCAGAGCTCACGTTCCTCAGAACCATCCCTTATATAATGAGGTTTATGATTCTTATAAGGTTTAAAGTCAAAAGAAATTAATACACACCTTAGGAGATGTTTTGAAACTTTCTCCAAAACATCCACAGATGTGAAGTATGATTGTAGTCTCAAAAGCCTGAAAGGAAAGAAGTTACAAGAGTCAGAATGTGATGAAGGTTTCACTCCGAAGCTAATTAGAGATGACGAATAAGCAATAACCATAATCTATCATATTACATGAAACCATATAAAGCTTAAGTACTACCAAAGGAGATTACATACTAGGGATGATTGAATCTTAGGTTTACATTTATTACTACGTAAATTTATCAGGCTGTATGTATGGAGTAGCACTCACTTCTCAACAGAGAAAGTGGGTCGTTACATGTAATATCTTTTAATTCTCCTTCTATTTTTCATATGTTCTTAACACTCATGAATTCTTATTTACTCTAACTTAATTCTTATCTTAATTTTCTTACTTGGTTATTTTAGTTTACTTCAAATTCGTTTCCAACCACTATTATTATGTCAAAAAGTTTTTTCTTAGCTTTTTTGTTCATTTTTCATTTACTTAAATTTCTTTTAACTCAACCTTAGAACTTCTTATCCGATAATTCCCAAATTCCCTAAAGTAATCTTCATCTATTTCTATTTACCCCCATTTTCCACATTACCCATTTTCTCAGCTAAAATAGTCTTAATTTGCAAATTTTTTTATTCATTTTTCATTTACTTGATTTCTTTTAACTCAACCTTAGAATTTCTTATCCAATAATTCCCAAATTCCCTAGAACAAATCTTCATCTATTTTTATTTACCCCTAATTTCCACGTTACCCATTTTCTCAATTTATCACTTAGTTAAGTTTGTAAAATCTCATCCTAATTAATTTTCTTTGTTTAACCCATTGTGATGTGAGAAAGGAAAGGGAAAAGAATTTCTTCTTAAAGGGAGAATCATCTAAGGAGTGAATTTCCTTCCTAAATTACATAGGAAATCAAGAGAAAGAGGAAAACAAATTTCTTGCCTTAATGGGAGATTAAATCTCATGGATTTTGGGAGATTATAGGAGCAATTAATCCTTTTCCCAAAACTGATCATAATGTTCCTTAATTCTTCCATCAATCATCTCCATAATTAATTATGATATTATTTAATTGAAAAGAAAGATTATATCTTTCATATTTAGAAAATAATCATTTTAATTGTTGCAAGTTTTTTATTCTATTTTATATTTATTTTCTATGTAATTTTATCATTAATTTATGAAATTATTTTTTCTTATTATTCACATGGTCTATACTATAAATAAATCATCAATTCTTAATTGTAATAATAAAAAATTAAGATCAATAAAATTAAGTTTTTAACTTTGATTAGTTGTTGGCTAAGGTCCTCCTTAGAGAGGTGTTTTCAACTTTTTTATTGAGTGGAGAATTGATGTCTATTTATCAAGGTAACTTGTGACATTTTCATCAATTTCTTCATTGAATTAATTTTAACTTATCAAGGTTTTACTTGTGGCGTTCTAATTAATTCCATTATCCGTATTATCTTAATTTTCACTCTTTTATTAAGTACGAATCAAGTAGTGAGGGTTTATCTAGGGATAAATTTATGCATGCTAATGTTACATGTGAGATTTTGGATTGCATATTTTGATCTCATATTTGGTATCATTATCTGTGGAATTTTTGATCATATTAGTTGATCATGAGTTCCGTATCACATTGTTTTATTCCTTCACAATTTCGTTCTTCTTACTTAAAATATCTTAATAACCCACATCTCGTCCTGTGTATATTTTTTAACATAATTTACATTTAAAACTTATTTTTAATTATTATATTTACCACTTATATCCCACATGCATAATTTTTCACTTATAAAACAAGAAATTTATTATCACATTTTTACTACCTTTAAACCCTTACCACCACAACCTGTGCTAGTAAACTTTAACTTCTGATTATATTTTTCAATATATCATCTCTGTTAATCTAACTGATTCCAAGTCATTCATTGAATTAATAATGTAGCGGCCCCGAAATTTTAAAATGAAATATATGTATTAAAAAAGTCAAACGCGGAAACGAAATAAAAA
>NW_019013636.1:0-16816 GCF_000150535.2 Carica papaya | reverse complement strand
AATTTAGTTAAAATTTTTATGAAATCCATAAGAGAAAAAGATATATATGAAAATAAAATTTTGCAAAATATATAAAATAAAATATTACCTCAAGAAGGATGTTTATTTTATCCTTCCTAAGTAAGAAGTCATTTTCGATTGCATCCAATGCTGCTATGCACCTTTGTTTTTTAAAAAAACAATTTAAAAAAATTATAAAAAAACTCAATAAAGAGATATATTAGTATTCTATAAAATAAAAAAAAATAAGTACGAAATTCATTTACTACATGCATATATAAAGACTGTTAATCAATTTATGATGTCAATTACGTATGAAAGCTTACCCTTCCTTACTCTTTTCATCAGATGCCTTAGTGAATTCCTCACATTTTAGTGCCATTTGACAAGTGTCAAGGCTTCAATTAATATCAGCTAATTATTTTTTTAAATAAAAATTGTGTAAATCTATTGATTAAGTGATATACATCAATCATAATGCAATATAAATAATCTCCAAGTAAGAATACACACAAAACAGTAGTTTGACTCGAGATTAATTAGGCAATATACACTAAATGCAATACAATACGAGTAACTTTTAAATGATGACACACACGAAAGTACAATCTGACTCAAACTTGTGATCTCTTGTAAAAGAGAAAATGCATCAATTATTAAACTAATTAAATAATTAACTAAGTATACACATATACCAAATAAATATATATATCATACTAATATATATTTGGTTAATTAAATTATTAATTATTTATCCATTGGGTGGATATCTACATACTTTTATCCTTATCTATAAGAGTATGAATTCAAATCAGATTATATGTCTCATAACATATCATCTAACGACTAAACTGCATGAATTTTTACTAACAAAAATTTGTACTTGAGAATTTTTATTATTAAATACATTTTATAAGATCAATAACAACACACATAAATACTCCAAATTAAAGAGTTTTGAGCTATGATTATTAGTATTAATTATAAACCTTAAGGAGGCTCCTTTAATCTTGAAGCAAAGTTCACAAATTTTAGGAAAATCAGCATTAGATACTTTGTCATTGCAAATTAAGAGAAGAAGACAAAATAATTAAACCCATTAACTAGTCAAACGTGGTTAATAACTACTCAGATCTATATCGAGATATATATTATGTCCACATACAAAGATTTAGTCATGTCTGATAAAATGATTTCAGATTCAACTACGAAGGTGGAGAGCAGATTAGAGAAATAATTAGGACCTCAACCATCATTTCATATGCTATTCCAAAAAAGTGATCCACCATACCCTTTTAAAAAAATTGAATGCAAATCAATCAACAATATCGATTTATATACATGATCACTAAACAGATAAGAAAAAAATAGATAAGATGTTAAAGCACTAAACCTCTTGTTCCATCAAGTGGTTCATGTCAAGGAGCTACATGCTTCAATCCATCATATTAGAAACAACTGGAGAAGAGAAAAATGGTTTTACTGAGAGAAGGGAGATTTTTTTTTTTTTGAATTTGCAATGCTCGCTGAAGCAGCGGAGAGTTATAATGAATTTAGAATTTATAACAAATTGCTAATAATCTAGGTCATTTCTAGTGATTGAATTTTAGGTTATCAATATTCTATGCATTAGTGAACTTGCATATTTTTGAATTTTGTTTTCCAATTTGGATTATTCTAGGTTATACTTTATCATGCTCAAGTAAGTGAAGCAAAAATTGAGGTTCATGAACAATTATCTATCTTTCAGTAGTTCATACTCATTTCTAGCTAAGTTATGTATTATTCTTATAATACTTTTGAATCCAACTGAGAAGAAAGGAAACAAAATGTAGAATGAAAGCCTAAACATGCTCAAGTAATAACCTAAACTCAGAGAAATATTCATCAAGTATAAAATTTATATTTGGTACAAAATTTGCCAGATAACTAAGTAACACAAAATCTATACTAAATTAAATTTTAGGACAAAAACTTTGGATCTTTGTGTAACATAACATTAAAAAAAAGAAAAGACTAAAACCTTAAGATTTAAATGTAACACCGTAGTTTTAGAGCTTTATTAAGACCTAATACATGATCGAAACCTCATAGTTGTCTTAAGATAGGTCTAGAACACGAGAATAATTTTAAAACCCTGCACAAACTTTTGGTAATACTATCTTGTAACCTCATAGTTATCTCAAAATAACTCTAGAAGCCAAAAGTTTCCTTATCTTCAACTACTCTTGATCCTTAGCATTGTTTATCTCAAATTAGGTAAGCAGTCCTGAAGCACTACACAAGGACCCATGAGTTTCCCAACTTTCTGTTAATTTAAAGGAGTGCGCTTGTGCTTGCGAGGGGTGGTGCTTGTTTCCAAATATATCAGCATACATACCCCATTTACTAATTAATAATAATAATAATAAAGATTTTAAAATCAAAATCTACAATGTTTATTATTAAAAAAATAGTTTTACTTTTTATTAAAATGTAAACTTTACATCTTCAGTGAAACTTAATCTCGTAAATCTTAAATAACGTCAATAAATAGATATGTTAATCGATTTATAACGTCAATTATGTATGAAAGCTTACTTTATGACGTCAGTTATGTATGAAAGATTACCCTTCCTTACTCTTTTCATCAGATGCTTTGATGAATTCCTCATATTTCAGTGCCAATCGACAAGCACCAAGGCTGCAAATAAAATTAGCTAACTATTTTTTAAAATAATTACAATTCAACGCATCTTTCAAATGACAACACACATAAAAGTATAATCTCACTCGAACTTATGATCTCTTGTAAAAGAATAAATGCATCAACTATTAAACAAATTAATTAATTATACACAAATACCAATCAAATATATATCCTACTAATACATATTTGGTTAATTAAATAATGAATTATTTATCTATTGGGTTGATATCTATGTACTTTTATCCTTATCTATAAGAGTATGAGTTCAAATCACACTATACATCTCATGACATATCATTTAATTATTAAAATGTATAAATTTTTACCAACAAAAATTATACTTGAGAATTTTTAGTATTAAATACATATTATTAGATCAATAATAACACAAATAAATACTTTAAATTAAAGAGTTTTGAGCTGTGATGATTAGCATTAATTATATACCTTGAGGAGGCTTCTTTTATCTTGAACTAGAGTTTGCAAATCTTAGGAAAATATGCACTAGATACTTTGTCCCTCCAAATTAAGAGAAGAAGACCAAATAATTAAAACTCATTAACTAATCAAACGTGGTTAATAACAACTAAGATCTATATCAAGATATATATTATGTACACATATAAAGCTTTAGCCATGTCTGATAAGGTCATTTTAGATTCAGCTACAAAGATGGAGAGCATATCAGAGAAATAATTAGGACTGCAACCAGGTACTCCTTTAATTTCATATGCTATTCCAAAAAAGTGATCTACCATATACATTAACAAATATTGAATGCAAATTAATCAATGATATCGATATATATACATGATCGATAAATAGATAAGAGAAAAATTGATAGGATGTTAAGCATTAAACCTCTTGTTCCATCGAGTGGATCATGCTGTGGAGTCGTATTCTTTGATCCATCCTTTTCGAGACGATTAAAGAAGAGAAAAATGGTTTTACCAAGAGAAAGGAGATTGTTTTTTTCTTCGAATCTGCAGTGCTCACCAAAGCGGCAGAGAGATATAATGAGTTTAGTATTTATAACAGATTGCTAATAATCTAGGTCATTTCTAGTGATTGATATTTAGGTTATCAATATTGTATGCATTAATGAACTTGCATTTTTTTGAATTTTGTGTTCCAAGTTTGGATTAATCTTGCTAAACATTTTATGAGAATTTTTTTTTTTAAAAAAACAAGAGTTTTGTTTAATGCATTATAATATTGCGTAAACAACAAATATGGTTTTTCTCTAAATAAATCACTTCAACTGATGAAAGAAATTATATTGGCACCTTTGAGAACAATTAATTACTGCTAAAAATTAGACAATAGACGATAAAATTTTACCAGCAGATTTATATTGTCATTAAAAGTAAAAATGCAACAAATAGAGGAAGCAACTTATCCATTTGAAAAAAAAATTATTTAGCTTTTATATTAACAAAAAGAAATACAAAAGAAACTGAAAATAAAATAGTTTATCTTTATGTTAAAATCTAAAAAAAATTCAATATCCTTTGTTGCAAGACACCAAAACTTCTCTCTCTCTGTTGTTGCATCTCATTACAATCCTCACCCATCACCTCTCGTTATTCATTGAAATATCAGTTTTCCTTATTGGTCATTAAATTTTGTATTTTAAATAGTAAATTTATGTTACTTAACTCACTCATTTGTATGAGATTAAATTATTTATTTAAGTTAAATCATTATTATTATTTGACAGATTACAAATTTAATCGTACTTCTTTCTAAAATTGTATAAGTCTGTAAACAATGTAAGTCAGTATAATGACATCCAATAAAACATTTACTTTTTCATTTTAAAAAAAAATCATGGATAAAAACCATTCTGCTTAAGCAAGTGAACAAAAAACTAAAACTCATGAACTATATCTTTTAGAAGTCTTTACTACATCTCTAGCTATGTTGTATACTATCTAATTACACTTTTACATCTAATTATGAAAAAGAAAAACAAAATGTGGAATGAAAGTTACTTTTAAATCCAACTAAAAATTAGAAAATAAACGACATAATTTTAGTGGGTGATAGACATTGTCACTAAAAGTCAAAATGTCGCTAACTAAATATACAACAAATAAAGGAAGCAACTTGTCCATTTCATGCACAACTTATCCATTTCTTTACTTAGAAAAAAAAATTATTTAACTTTTATATCAGCGAAAAAAAATACATAAGACTTTGGAAATAAAATAGTTCATCTTAATGTACTAAAACCTAAAGAAAATTTGATCCCCTCTATTATAAGACATCAAAGCTTCTATCTTAGTATTAGTTACATCTCATTGCAGTCATGATCAATCACCTCTCGTTATTTATTAAAACATCAGTTCTCATATTCAATCATCAAATACTATATTTTAAACACTAAATGTACATCATTTTACTTATTCATTTGTATGAGTTAAATAATTCATTGTAGTTAAATTCTACTTTGTTATTTGATTAACCTACAAAATTAGATATATTTCTTTCTAGCATGGTATTAGTTTATGCAATGTAAGTCAATATAATAACATCCATTACAACATTTACTTTTTTTTTAAGAAAAATTCATCATCCATGAACAATGAAGACCATTTTTCTCAAGTAAGTCAACAAAAAAATTAGGCTCATGAATAAATATATATTTTTCAATAGTCCTTACTACATTTCTAGCTAAGTTATGTACTATTTGATTAAAGTTTTAAATTTAACTAAGAAGAAAAGAAATAAAATACGAAATGAAAGCTTAAACATCCTTAAGTAAAAACCTAAACTTTAGAAAAATATTCGTCAAGTATAAAATTTGTACCTCGTACCTTTAAAAAAGGTCCTATTACAATTAAAAATTATACAATAGATGATATAATTTTAACAGTTGATTTAGACTATCACAAAAGTTGAAATGTTGCTAGGTAATATGCGACAAATAGAAGAACTCATGTGTCCATTTTGTGCCCACCCTATCTATTTCTTTACTTGAAAGAAAAAGTTGTTTAACTTTTGTATCAACAAAAAGGAGTACAAAAAAATTAAAAATAAAATAGTTCATCTTTGTCTTAAAACATAAGGAAAATATGATCTACTTTGTTGCAAGATACCAAATCTTTTATCTGTGTTGGTTGCACTTCGTTGTAGTCACCATCAATCTCCTCTCATTATTCACTGAAGTGTCAATTCTCATAATTGATTGTCAAATACTATATTTTACACAATAAACATACATCCTTTGATTTGCTTATTTATTATAATATTAAATAATTCATTCAAATTAGTTTTTATTTTATTATTTTATTGAACAATAAATTTAGTAGTAACTATTTTTAATACTGAATCAACTTATACAATGGAAGTCAATACAATAGCATCCAATATAACATTATTTTTTTAAGATAAAATCAATATTCATTAACAATAAAAACCATCATGCTCAAGTAAGTGAAATAAAAACTGAGGAGGTTCATGAACAATTATCTATCTTTCAGAAGTTTCGACTCATCTTTAGCTAAGTTATGTAGTATTCTTATTATACTTTTGAATCCAACTAAGAAAGGAGAAAAAATGCAAAATGAAAGCTTATACATCGTCAAGTAATAACCTAAACTCAGAGAAATATTCATCAAGTAAAAAATTTATACTTGGTACAAAATTTACCATATAACTAAGTAAAATAAAATCGATACTAAATTAAATTTTAGGGCAACAAATTTGTATCTTAGTGCAACATAACATTAAGAAAAAAAAGAAAAGACTAATACCATAGTTTTAGAGCTTTATTAAGACCTAATACATGCTTGAAACCTCATAGTTTTCTTAAGATAGGTCTAGAATGTGAGAGCAATTTTAAAACTCTACATAACCTTTTGGCAAAGCTATCTTGTAACCTCACATGTATCTCAAAATAGCTCTAGAAGCCAAAAGCTTCCTTATCCTCAACTACTATTGAACCTTAGCACTGTTTATCCCAAATTAGGTAAGCAGTCCTGAAGCACTACACAAGGACCCATGAGTTTCCAAGCTTGGTATTATTAGGATGTTGATGCAATACATTTCGGTTTTATCCAAGTAATACCTTATAAAGAGTGTTACTACCTCTTATATCACATGTTAGAGAAATTAATATTACTTTTAAACAGTTAAGTAAAGACATTAATTGAGAACAATTGAAAATGTTATATCGTTTGCTAGACAAAATGATCTAGTAAATCCTTAATTATATATTTTTATAAATATTGAACCTTTCAACATGAATTTCATTAAAATTTCTTGCTCCAATATATAAATTACTTAAATCTCACTTCTATTTAGGTATTAAAATTTGATATATATAACAAAACATATATCATGTAAATTAAAGAATAAATTTCTTATTTCCTAGTAATACTCTATTGAACTCTCTATAGTACAATCAAATGCAACAAACTCCTAACAAGATACAGGAGGAGGAACAAATGGTGATTTTATACATCTCAAAAATGCCCAATTAAGTCCATTAAAAAATTGGTGTCATTTTATTGCCATTGCACCCATTATGGACCCCATTCGCTGGTGGCGTCGTTGATTAATAATCATGTGATCAAATCCTTTACTGGCTCCGAGACCATGGTTTCTTTGGGAATTTAGGTTCTCGAGCCACAATATTCTCTAGGGGCAACTCTTGGTCAACTTCCTTACATAGCGTCGTCCCATATAACATTTATAATATGAATATCCCTAGTGCCCACCAATCAACTGCATTTCCATGCCCTTCACCATACCCAATTTTTGGTGCTAGGTACTAGTGGGTCCCAACATAATATATTAATTGAACATTGATTGGCTCTGTGATGATTTCTACAACTGTGCGATGTATTGACTTTTTTCTATTTGTGTTGACTAGGGCATATGCAGGAGGCTACAACAGGTGTGATACAATTGGCTATAATGTATGATGAATTAGAAAAGTTGGATTTATGATCAGGATAACAACTTGTTTTCTGATTGATGATGCATTTTGAGCAGAAATGATGTGAATTGTTGATGTGGGATTATCATCTTTTAGTCAGAGATCGAAGTCGGTCAACGAAATGTAGTCGTTGAATCTTACTAACACATTTTTGGGTTTCAAATCACGGTAAACTATCCCCATCACATGTAGGTATTCTAAGGCCACTATGACTTCAGATGCATAAAACCTGTGCAAAAAAGAGAAGGTTACAAATCTTTTTAAAAAATGAATAAATTTAAATAAGTTGGAAATATATAAAATTGAGTTTGATAGGTTATGCGAATAGCTTGCTCAAAATTTTAATACTTTATTCTATTTAATATATTTAAGAATATGTTTAATACACACATTGAAATATAATTATCTCTTATAACATTATCTGTATTAGTAAAAATGTATAATATATTTATTTTACTAATATATAAACAGGTTCATGAACTTTTAAACCAAATTCCTTCATATTTGAATTTTGCTCTTATAATTATAACATTTTAGGACCATATTAAAATATGAAAAGAAGATTTTATTAATTAATAAAGATGAAATGAAGATGGTATCTATATATACATATATATATGTAGAAATATGATAGAATCAAGAAGGTGCAAAAGGGAAAGATTAGAAACTTCAAAGAAGATACTTATAATTGGGAATTATATAAAAATCCATGCACAACCCATGAGTTACCCAAATCATTATTTAACTTGGATTATCGCATACATAACCCATGAATTACCCATTTCCTCCCATGCTTCCTTATTATGGCTCTACATTATTTATGTGTGTGTGTGTCTCTCTCTATATATATAACCTTCTCAATTCATCAGTATATACATATATATGTGTGTGTGCATATAGAGAATGTATGTATGTATATCACGATACTAATTGCACTGAATATCATAATAATAAATTAACGATTCGTATAATCATATAATATATTTTTATAGATATAGATAATTAATGTTGTTGTACATACGTACCGGACAACAGCTTCGTTGAATTGTTTATCCGGCTGCCGTTGACGGAGGACGTGAAGATCGCCGTCGGGATAGAACTCAGTGAATGAACATGACCACCGATCATAAAAAAATTTCATACTTATTGGTGCCACGTATGATTGCTCATACACCATCATATATATGAATTATATGTTTATATATATGTACACGTGTCAAAGCATATGATGAAAGGAATAAGGAAGGATAAACTTTCATACATAATTGACGACGTCATAAATCAAATCAATTAGTGAATATAGTAAATGAATTTCATAATTATTTTTTATTGTATATATTTCTTTACTAAGTTTTTTTTAATTTTTTAAAAAAGGTGCATAGGCATTGAATGCAATCAAACATGAATTCACATTGATGAAGGAAAAAATTAAAATCTTTCTTCAGGTAATATTTTATTTTATATGTTTTATAAAATTTATTTTTATATATATCTTTTTCTCTTATAGATTTCGTAAAAATTTTAATTGAATTTGAATTTACAGACTTATACAATATAAAGTGTTCTACATTTTTAGTGAGAGTTAAACTCGTATATTTTAAATAAAACATAAGAGTTTTAACTGCAATCATATTATTATCATTCATTATAATTATAAATAGCTAACATTATGTAGCCAGCAAAATAGATTTTTAATGAAATAAAACTCATGCTGTATAAGTATGCAAATTTAAATTCAGTTAACATTTTCACAAAATCTATAAGAAAAAAGATATACATGAAAATAAAATTTTACAGAATATATAAAGTAAAACATTATCTCAAAAAAGATTTTCATTTTTTCCTTTACCAATGAGAATCCATGTTTGATTGCATCAAATACTGCTATACACTTTATTTTCAAAAAAAAAAAAATTTAAATTCAGAAAACTCAATAAAAAGATATATTAGTAATATCTGTAATAAAAAATAAGTATAAAATTCATTTACCACATGAATATTTAAAGACTACTAATTGATTTATGACATTAATTGTATATAAAAGCTTACCCTTCCTTGCTTTTTTTATCAAATGCCTTGATGAATTCCTCACATTTCAATGCCATTTGACAAGTGCAAATGCTGCAATTAATATCAACTAATTATTTTTTAAAAAATAAAAATTGGTACATCTATTAATTTAGTGACATGCACCAATCATAACACAATACAAATAACATCTAAGTAAGAATACACACAAAAATACAATTTGACCCGAGATTAGTCAAGTGACATACACTAATTACAATACAATACAATACAAATAACTTTCAAATGATGACTCACATAAAAATACAATCTGACTCAAACTTATAATCTCTTATAAAAGAAGAAACGCATTAACTATTAAACTAATTATTTAATTAATTAAATATACACATATATAGTTAATTAAATTAATAATTATTTATCCGTTAGGTGGATATCTAAGTACTTTTATCCTTATCTACAAGAGTATGAGTTTAAATAAGACTACATCTCATGACATATCATTTAACTATTAAAATATATGAATTTTTACTAGCAAAAATTGTACTTGAGAATTTTTATTGTTAAATGTATATTATAAGATCAATGATAACACGTAAATTCTTCAAATTAAAGAGTTTTGAGCTGTGATGATTAGTATTACCTTGAGGAGGCTCATTTAATCTTGATGCAGAATGCATAAATCTTATGAAAATCCGCATCAAATATTTTATCCCTGTAAATTAGGAAAAGAAGATCAAATAACTAAAACCCATTAATTAATCAAATATGGTTAATAACTACTCAAATCTACATCGAGATATATATTACGTACACATACAAAGCTTTAACCATTCCCGATAAGATGATTTCAAATTCAGCCATGAAGGTGGAAAACAGATCATATAAATAATTAGGATTGCAGCCAGTATCTCCTTTCATTTCGTATGCTGCTACAAGAGAGTGCTCTACCGCATCCTTAAACAAAAATCGAATGCAAATCAATCAACAACTTCAATATATATATATGATTGATAAACAAATAAGAGAAAAATAGACCAGATGTTAAGCACTAAACCTCTTATTCCATAGAGTGGATCATGTGGAGGAGCTATGTGCTTCAAGCCTCCTATTTGAAATGACTGGATAAGAGCTGTAACAACCCATACCTCCATAGTGAGTCACGGAACCATAAGAACTTATATTGGCAGTGAAAAATACAATAAACTTCTATTTCTAAATAAAATTAAATACATCCAAGCAGAATGTTCACATCCCTCGCTAGTGAGGGTTAACCATTACATCTATCTAAAATCAAGAAAACATCTAATTAAAGTTTGTGTAACTCATACTTTCCTACACGTGCATCACAGAGAACACTGTCTCTACTCACCTAGATCGGCTCCTAGAGTTTGTTTGTTCCATTGTCAATGCCTTTCCGACTTCTAAATAGCACCACTTTCAACCTTATAGAGAACACTCTCTCTGCTCACCTAGATTTGTCGCCTAGAATTTTATATTTATTTTGTTTTTAATCCCTTTCAGTTCGTTTCCCTGTCTCTGCACCAATACCACCATTTCCCAAACAGACATCAAGAGAATTAAATCTAAAAGATAACTGAATAATAATTCCCAAATAGACATCAGATTCAGACCACTATTTCCCTCTTTTTTTTAATTTCCTATCCCTCTCCTGTTCTCATCCTTTCAATTTTCCTCCTAGGTTTCTAGTATATTTCCTTTGTTCTCTCCTCACAGCTATCCACATGATAATTCTATCATTTCATCCAATCTTTTATTTATCCTCAGATCTCACTCTCTATTTTTTTTTTGTTTTTACTCCTGGTTCTAATATGATTTCAAGAAAATGTCCTTATTCTAAGATCAACTCATTTCTTCCCAAAAATATCTCAAAGAATTTAAAACATAAATTCTACTCAAGTAGTGAGAGTCAAATTTAACTTTGTTCTCAGTGACGACGTTAATCTGATTGACGGATTCCCCCCTTATTCTGCTCCCAACTCCACTGCTAGCTAATTAATCTGATTGAAGAAATCGCACATAAACTTCCTCTTAGTGTACCCTAGCTATGAATTTTCTTCCTCTCCCTCTTCCCCTGTAGCTCGACGTCCTCTTTGAAAGTGAAGGTGGAACCATCAAAACCATTCAGGATGGCAACGAAATCCCTAAATTAAATAAGATTACAAAATATTTTTTGATAATTGAGGCATAATCAATATTTTTACTTTTAATAATTAAGGTAGAAACAAATAACATCTTCCTAAATATAATTATATAATTATATATTTACTTTTTGAAAAGAAGATTTTTATCTCTTTAACTTCTTAAGTAGTAATCAAATTTTAAATTTTAATGGCTAATGAAGAAAATAAATCTCTAGACTTTGACTTCTAACAAGCATTCAATTCTCTAAATTTAGATATTCTTTAAGTGTAATCTTATAGGAAACAACTTATTTAATCTCCAATCCAAGAAGATGTTTCGAGCTAATGCTAATCCTAAATCAACCTATCATTTTTACATTAAAATCTTATGATACCCGAATCACTGCTCAAAAGCTTTAACCTCCAAATAAAATGAAAAATAAATCATTGTTATCATCACCATTATATATTTAAGTTGTTTAGATAGGTAAGTTGAGCCATAAATTTAAGTTGTATCCTTGTGTGAAAGCAGCTTCAGAGTCTTATATTATATACCTCTGTTGGGAGTTCTTTTGACCACGCTTACTCTTGGGGTTAGCACTATGCAAAAGAAGGCATTGACAAGCTAAGAATCCTCTTTAGTTATTAGAATTTTTGCTGCACATGGGTCTGCAAGTAGAAGCTTAGCCACAATGTATCCAAGAATTGATCATGTTTGGAATAACCGTACTTGTTTCCTGATGAACCTTTCTATTTTCATGTCATAGTATTCAGGCCACTTGTCTCTTGATATGTGTCTTTCAATAACTTCAACAGCTCTTGCAGTGATTTTTGGTCTTTTCATCTTTATGGCTGCAACAGTAAGCTATAAAAACTCCATTTTTAAAATCTTAAGTCACACTACCTATTGTAGACTGATTCAACATTGATAGTTGGATATTTGACTTATTTTAGATTTATCTCCTAAAATTTCTGATGTTTTGTTAGTAGTGATAGAATTTGAGTTAGTGGCAGATTGCTCTACCATTTCTTTTTATTTTTAGTTCAGTTGTAAAGCCTATTTAAAAGGCATTTCTGGTTGCTGAATATATCATCCCACTGCATCTAAAATTCCAGCAGCAATTCATACCCATAAAAAGTTTTGATTAATAATTTTTCTACTGCATTCATTTCTTGTTTGCTATATTTTTCCTTGCTGGCGGAGTAAATTTACGCAAGTTTGAGTTCAACAAAACTCTCTTCTCCAACAATAGTGGTATTAGAGCAAAGTTTGGTTGTAATTGGGCGTGCATCTCATGGCGACAAATGGTAATGTTGTGAGTATTTCTCAACCATCAATTCCTATCTTTTCATGGTGAAAGCTACGAATTTTGGAGCATTAAAATGAAGACATTATTCAAGTCTCAAGATTTATGGGACTTTGTTGAGAATGGGTATCCTAATCCGGATAAAGAACGCAGGTTAAGAGAAAATAAAAAAAGGGATTCCAAAGCACTATTTTTCATCCAGCAAGCAGTGCATGAATCTATTTTTTCTAAAATTTCAACTGTAAATACAACTAAAGAAGCATGGACGACTTTGCAAACAACATACAAAGGCTCATCGAAGATAATTATGGTAAAACTTCAATTTCTCCATCTTGATTTTGAGATGTTGTAAATGAAAATTAGAGAATCAGTACAAGAATTTCTTTTACGAGTTGCAACGGTTGTTAATTAAATGAAATCTTACAGGAAAGAGATTTTTGATCAAACCACTATTGCAAAAGTGTTAAGGTGTTTAACTCTAAGTTTTGATCACATTGTTGCAGCCATTGAGAAGTCTAAGGACTTAGCTAGTTACTCATTTGACGAGCTGATGGGTTCTTTATAATCCCATGGGCCAAGATTGAATCGGGTGAATGAAAAGACTGAAGAGAAGGCTTGTCAAGTGATGGGGGAGTCTCCCAAATAACAAGATGATTCAAAGAAGGCACAAGTAGAGGATGTGGTAGAAGAGCTTATCGAGGCAGTGGTAATCAAGGTAAAGGCATAATTGCTGGACAAGATGAATAAAGGGAGATGATTGGAAAACAAATAAATTACAAATGTAATATTTAGTGTTATTATTGCAAGCGATACGGGGATGTAAAGGTAGAGTGCTAGAAAGAGAAAAACAAGCAAATTATGTTGAAGATGAGGAGGAAATTGAGCTATTTATGGCCTATCAAGATGGCACCAAAGCTTCAAGTGGCATATAATTTTTGGATAGTGGTTGTTTCAACCATATGACTGGGATCAAATCTTTATTCAAGGAGCTGGATGAGTCATGTACGTTGAAAGTAAGACTTGGTGATGATGGCAAAGGCACGGTGGCATTAAGCAATGGTCATGGTAACACAAAACTCCTTCACAATGTCTATTTTATTCCTACTTTATCACAAAATCTATTGAGCATTGGGCAGCTTAAGGCTAGTGGGTATTCTATAATGTTTGATGATGTGTCTTGTGTGATTAGAGATAAAACATTTGATTGAATTATTATTGGTGTTTAAATGGAACTTAATAAGCTTTTCCAACTTGAGGTTTTTAGTGTTAAAAACCATGCTCTTATTGCTAAAGAAAATAAAGAGTCAAAATTGTGGCATTTACGATATGGACATTTGAATGTAAAAGATCTACAATTATTGAGTTAAAAGGAAATGTTGTTCGGGCTACCTAAAATTGAGTCCTTAAATTTTTGCAAATGGTGCATTTATGGGAAACAATGTAAAAAACCATTTCCTATAGGAAAGTCTAGAAGGGCATATGAGTGTGTTGAACTTGTACATACTGACTTGTGTGGCCCAATGAATGCACAATTTTTTGGTGGAAGTTAATATTTTTTGTTGTTTACAAACTATTACAGCCGTATGAGTTAAGTCTACTTCCTCCAATTCAACTCTGAAACGTTTGAGATCTTTAAGAAGTTCAAGGCACTCGTTGAGAAGCAAAGTGGAAGAAGCATAAAGGCATTGCGTACTGATAAAGGAGGGGAGTTTCTATCTAATGAATTTAATCAATTTTGTGAAGAACAAGACTTGCACAGAGAATTGACAACACCACATACACCAGAACAAAACAAAGTGGATGAACGTAAAAACTTAACGGTTGTTGAAATGGAAAAAAGCTTGCAAAAAGAAAAGGGGCTAAAAATGTTGTTATTGCTATCTATCTATTGAATTTATCTCCTACAAGGGCTGTTCTCAACCAAACACCATATAAAGCTTTGAATGGTAGGAGACCTTAGGTAAGCCACTTAAAAATCTTTGGTTGTATTGCCTATTCCTTGATAGATTCACAGAATCATAGCAAACTTGATGAAAATCTGTGAAATGAATCTTTATTGGTTATTGCTCTCAATATAAAGCATATAGGCTCTATAACCCTTTGAGTGGAAAGATAATTGATATAATTGAATTTTATAGATATTTTTCTATTTTATTTGAGTTGATTTTGATCAATATTTGCCAGATATGCTGCTGTATTGTCTTTAGCACTTTTCAAGAATGATTTTAGAACTTGGAAGCAAATTAGAATGGGTTAGAACAAGATTTGGGTGAAAAAGGGTTGAAACATGAAGATGTGGGAGAGATGGCCATAACACATAACTATGTGTTATGGAGCCAACATTTTTATTTCTTAGGAGGAGTGAGACATGGCCATGTTCCTTAAAGACACGGCCGTGTGCCCTATACTAGGTTAACACACAGCCATGTGTTAAGAAGGTAGCGTTTCTATTTTGTTGACAAACGAGACACAGCTGTGCGCCTAGGAGACAAAGTCGTGTCATGTCTAAAAGCTAAAAATTGACATAATTTCGAGGAAGACATAGCCGTGTGTCAATTCGACATGGTTGTGGGACGTGCCAGATTAGAAAATTAGGTTTTGAATTATATAAAAAAGAGAGGATCTGAAAAAGAAAGGGGAGATTGGAGGAGGAGAGGAGGGAAGACAGCTGCAGACATCAAGAACTTCTCTTTGTCGGTCATTCTTGATTTCATTCTTGTAATTTTCATTAGGATGTGCAACTAAACTCTTCTGTTGGGATCTTTAATGAAACCCTAAAGGATACTTTGTGATTTTCTAATTCAATCTATGAAAAGCTTTTTCCCCAATCCTTATGTGTTATCTTGTGGCTTAATGTATAAATAGATTGATCACCTATTCATTGATTTATGATGAATGAGTGGATTGAGAGATTGATTGTTCATTAGAATAATAAGTTAGCACAATAGATTGAATGTGATTAGAGATATTAGGCATGATCTATATATTTGATGATTGAATGTTAATGCACTTATTCATACTAATCCATAGAGATATGTGTGTTACAATGAAGTAAGTAAGGTAATTGATCTTTAGAAAGAGATTACTAAATGATTGAATGAAATTGGGAAAAAGTTCTGGTTGTAGATTGAATTAAGAAAATTCATAGTTGAACTTAGGGTGGATTCTAAGATCTTGACTATTATTATATCTTGATTGTTAATTGAGAAGAGATTACTACATGATTGAACAAAATTGGAGGAAAGTTCTAGTTGTAGGTTGAATTTAGGAAATTCATAGTTGAACTTAGGGTGGATTCTAAGATCTTGACCGTTATTATATCTTAATTGTTAATTAATCTTAGTTCATTGTTTTTTGTTGTTCTTGTTAAGTTTTAGTTTATACTCATTCTCTTAGTCATTGGCCAAATAATATCAATTAGTTGTAATTCTAGTAATTGTTATATTAGTCCTCGTGGACGATATCCAAATTTATTGCTATAGTACATGTTCGAATTAGTGCACTTGCTAGGTGAGTTCGCATAACAACAAAGTTTTGGCTCTGTGGCACTAATACTAGCAATATTAAAGTTGACTAATTTTTATTAATTTGGTACTTTTACATTGTTTTTTTTGTTTTGCTAGCTATGTACAAGGGGTTCTGTAGTGCATGACAAGAAGAAACAAAGAACCGTTGATTTTTGATACATAAATCGAGAGAACTC
>NW_019013635.1:0-13346 GCF_000150535.2 Carica papaya | reverse complement strand
GGGAATTTCCTGCCCGAAATATTTAAGCAACTGAAACAAACAGTTTCATCTTCAAGATAATGTTGATTCACCAACTTCAAAATAGCCTTGCAGCACTTTTATAAGTGGGAAGCACATGTGTCGGATCCATTTACAAGGACCATGATGTGGATCAAACAAGTATCAAAGTTAAAGCATTAGACCTGCCACAGGTTTAGACAATCAAAATCTTATCCTAGGAAAAAAAGTAGGCCACTAAAAATCTTTTTAGTAGCCAGTGGATGATATTAGTAACATAACCAAGTACACATGACCAAGTCCCCTGCTGAGCACCTGCTCATCAACAAGAATTCACCCAGGGAATTTGTATGCATCAAGACACCAGCTTCATATCTGAAATTTGGGGTACTAGAGCTAAGCTGACCTTGGTAATTGGACAAGAAACCTGCATTACGTGAGAGGGGATCTGGCTGAGGTTTCCTTCTCCTACGGTTGTGTCCATCAAGCCGTTTCCTGCAGCTTCTCTTTCCTTCATCAAATTCCTCCAGTGAATGAAACCTATAATAAGCATAATAAACCTTAATAAATCGTAACATTTAATATAAAAAACAAAGTGCAATTTAAGCTCATTCCACTGGCATAGAAAAAAAAATGGGAGCAATTTTTAGCTACAGACTTCAGGAGAAGGCAGAAAGTTTCCTCGGTATTTCTCTTTTGTCAGTGTGATAATTTCCTTGTTTTTGTTTTCATCTCTAATTGTCATTTTACTCATAAATTAAAAGAAATTTCTACAAATTTACAACTGTTAGTGCATATATCTGTCCATAAAAATAAGGCTCTAAACTCTAAATGGAAGAAAGAGAGACTTCAAGGACATCTTAGAGAGCTCCTAATTTGTTTGGATCTCTTTCCTGGGGAAAAGAGCTGTTAGCAATTGCAATTTGTTTGGATCACCTTCCTGGGAAAAAGAACAGAAAAAGCTAATCCTGCACAGAACACCCTCTTCCAGGAAGAAATATCCAGATAGAACTCCAAAATGATAAAGATTTTTTTTTCCAGGTAATCCTTCGGCCATGACACCCATGACAGTATAAGCACATACCAATCTTAAATTAACAGGGCAAAAAATGGATAAATGTTCTCTAACTCTGACTTCTTTGCATCATATCAGAACCAGCCACTGAGCTATAAACTCATTGAAGAACATTTATCAGAGTGTAACAAGCCAATATTATGGGCATTCCTCACACCTCCATGGTCTATCATAAATGTTACAGCCAAGATCCTTGCAGGTGTAGGCAACAGTTCTGAATGATGAAGCTTAAAAAGAAACCGTATCAATAGAAGTTAAAGATGACAAGCAGTTACAAAAATTCCAAATCCATTGCCAAGAAAATTAATCGAAGGAAAAACATGCAAATTGCTACACATTTCCAGGACGTAGTTGAGAAAGTAAGAAGATAATACTCTAGTTTGTACCTGCTGCATTGCTGGCAAAACCTTTGCTTCTGACCATTAATCAAAACCTGAGGAGTCTTTGAGTGAAGTTCACACACTTTATGGCGCCTATGGTAGTCCCTACAATTATTAAGGTCTGAGTTGCAGCCATCAACAAGGCATGAAACTGTATGAGTCCCATTATTAGTAGCCCGTGCCCTCTTAGATGATCCTGAAGGTGAAGACTCCATCTTCGTCACTCCAGGATCCTTCCACTTATTTAATGACTCATCAGTTGAATTACCAACTTGCCCAAGTTTCAAATCGACAGAAAAATTCCCTCTAGACCTGGGGCCTCCAAGGCTGCTTGACCCATCAATTCCAATATCTATGTTGGTAACAGGTTCTTGCTCAAAATCACTCAAATCCCATGAAGTTGCTTTGAGGTTCCAGTCCATAAAACTTATCACTTGAAGATTCTTTCTTTTTGTTCTTTTATTCTCCAAGCCTTATCAACCCAAAATCAGTTACGCTTTCCTTTCGCTACCAAAATCAAACTTAAAAATAAGAAATCACTTCAGACTCACATCAAAACACAGGAGAAAATAGTGCATAACAACAGAGTTTGAAATCGGGACTGTTAAAGAAATTAACCCAACTAAATGAAACCTATCACAGCTAAACAAGGCCCAATTTAGCTAACTGTTTGTTTAGGAAGCTAAGCGCTGTCAAATTTCAAATAAAAAACAAAAAAAAAAAAAGCGTAACTAAACAAACAGATATAAACAAATCAGCCAAACAAAAATTTCTTTTGAAAAAAAAAAGCAAATGAAGAACGCACGGATAAGGTTGTCAATAAAATACGGTAAGAAAAAACCCACATCAGAATGCGAATAAGGATGAGTAGCTAGCAATATAAGAGCCAAATAGTTCCAAGAAGATTGGAAGCTGAAACGAAGAGAAGTAGAGTACTAGAAATTAAAGAGGGAAAAACAATAAATGAAGAAACATGAGCAGTAAAAGAAAGAGATAGAAGTAGTTACAGTTGGGTTCAGCAGAAGAGGACTGGTTGTGGTTTTTCCATCCATTTATTCACTGACAGAGATTCCATTAGCAAGTAATAGAAAGAAAATCAGAAAAAGCTATGGTGTATGTGGAGGTTAAGAAAGAAGACTCCCTGAGCCCATAAGCAGTATGGGGAGAAGGAGAGTGTACAATGCATCCAAGTAAAGAGAGCAGCAAAGACAGAGACGAAGATTTGTGTGGAGAGAGAGAGAGAGAAGGGAAGAGAGTGGTGCTGGTGCAGAGAAAGAGGCCAAAACGAAAAAGAGAGTAATTTGTTTAGTTAAGTTGCTTAATAAAATATTTTGTTATTTCCATATTTAGGGTTTGTTTGAGAAGTGCAGGGTAATAGGGACAGCCTGTTTGTTCCTTTCAATTTATTTATTTTTTTCTTTAAAAAGAAAACTGGGTATAAGAATTGATGGACAAAGCATGTGGCCTTGTGTTTCACATTTCATGGTATGTCTTTCCTTCTTCCATGCGTATTCCCACTCCACTCCTGTACAGCTTGTGAAACAACAACCTTAAAAGCTTAATTTTGAATCATTACCCATTATTGCACCCTCACCCCCTCCAAATATCTAATTTTATACTAAAAAACTATAATATATATTTTACTTTTGTGTATTTTCAAATGGGTAAATTTTAATTTATTGGGTAAGTATTTCTTATGATAGACATTTAATTCCATACGCCTACGTCTAATCGTCGGACATTATATATAATATAAACTACTTTTTAATTAAAAAATTATATTGCACGTTTTTTAAAAAACTTGCTTGAAGTTTCTAACAAGTTCTGAAATGGTAACACACTGTGTGTGTGTGTGTACATATATATATATATATAAGGTGTCTCTGCTGGTCTGCTTTCAGTGGTCCGTTCAACTCCCTAATTAATCCATGCATGGTCCATTGCCAAAAATATCTCAAAGTACATGGGATCAGTTTTTGGAGCGTGGGAAGCAAGGCGCGTGGAGCGGGGTCCTAAATCTGAAAATAATGGGGGTTTGCAAGTTAAGCGAGGACACAAGAGTCAAAACGGATATTCTTGAGGGGTAAAATGGGAAAACTGTAGGCATAATAGACAACGCCTTTTAAAGCGGCAACTACCCACGTCAGTCAGTGTGGCAGCTGTGATGGCCATTGCCAGTGGGACCCAGAACCCCTTTAATCTAGCATGCCACGTGTCCTATTCCTTGCCAGTCACACCTAGCGAAAGTGAACTCCATCTGGGCTCCAAGCCAAGATCCGAGATATTGTTGTCGGCACCTTTATTTATTTTTTATTTCTTTTTTCAGTTAGTTTCTTTATGAACCGAACGAGAAATAAAAAAAAAGTTTAATAATTTTAATACTTGAAGTATTCAGTTACCTAAGATGTTATAAAAACTAGTCTCCTTTTGTGCAACCACATAATTAGTTAAATGTTTTAAAGCAAAAATAATGATGTTATCATTTATAATTTTATATAAATTAAATAAAAACAAATTATGAAAAATAAAATAAATAATTATAATAATAATAATAATAAATCTTTATCTAAATTATTTTTAGTAGACTAATAATACGTTACAAAGAATTCTAACTATTACAATTATATATATATATTTTTTCTTTTAAAAATTATTGATGGTAATATCAAAAGACTAAAAAATTTATAGGAATACGACTGTGTAAGGGGGTATTTGAGTTTTATAAATTCCTTTAAAATAATTTATTTATTTATTTTTACATTAAATAAAAAATAAATATAGATACACACTCATTTTCAAATAACTTACTTTACATTGCTTTTTGATGCTCATTGATAACTTTTTAATTCAACTTAATTGAAAATAATTTTAAGATAATTAATAATTTCTAAAATTATTCTCAGCAGTTTTTTTCCTAATAATTTAAAAAATTGGCTACATTCACAGACTCTAAAATGGCCAAATATTGTTCAAAATAGGGGGTTTTTTTTTTCCTTTTCTTTTCTTTTCCTTTTCTATCATTGTTCTTAAAATGTTTTTTTCTCCATTTCTTATGCTGTTATTATATATATATATATATATATTTACATATCTTTTTTTTAAGTTAGTTTTTTATTTTATTTTATTTTATGTTTAATTTTAACTAAAATCTATTAAAATATAGGTATATATACTTAGATATTAAGTGCATCTTATAAATTACAAGACTTATCATATTTAATAAATATATTTTCATATCAGATTTTATTTTAATATTTTATTACATTCGTATCTTTTAAATGTTTTTATTTTTAAAATACAAATATAATCACTGTTAAATTTTTATAATTAGATTAAAATTCTATAATTATTTATTTTTTATCGGTATTATATTGTGTATGCAAGAATACAAATCTATAAACAATTGATCATCCTAATTTACTTTTGTTTATTATCACTTTTCCATATATATATATTTTTTATAGTTGTTTAACTATATTAAGTTCATTTGGATTTATAAGGAGGAATGTATTTTTTATTGGATGAGAAAGATACACTTTAGCCTTGGTTTGCTAATGATTGAAACTTTTTGGTTTAAGTGATATGAATTTGAGTTTATAAGATTGTGTTTTGAATAACCCATCAAAGAAAAGGTTGTGTTTAGAATTTTAAATAATAATAATATTTTTTAACAAAAAGATTTTCCATATGAAAATTCATATGGACTTAAAATAAATGTATTACAAATCATTTCAATTAATGGAATTGAAAAATTGAATGCTTTCAATTATATATAAAATTTAATTTAATTTAATTTGAAAAGGGTGATTATAAAATGAAGCATAATCAAGATTTAGGTATTAACAAATTTCAAAACTTTGCATTATAATTAAGTAAGGTGTATATATGTAATATATCTATATATATATATATATGTATATGTGTGCCTTGAGACCCCATTGTCCATTGATGGGGACGAAGATAAAACCAAGAGAATTTTCCCAAGAAAAAGAGTTGCTTGTTCTAATGGTTGGTAGGTATATTGGCTGCTAATACCTCTCAATTTAATGTGGATGATAAATATTGGTGAAACAATTTTACTTGACTTTACTTTACTTTAATCCCCTCCAACTTGAAAAATGATTCCTCTAATTAATTAAACAGATTAAATTTGCACATGAAATTATTTTTAAAATAATAATTAGATCTAAACCTCATAAAATTTATTGTTCTTTACTCTTAGGTTAGATATATTATTATTATTCTTTTTCTATTTTAATGTTTATTTTATTTAAAATATATGCATATTTTACCCATGTTTTTAACCTAATAGAATATGATAAAATTAAAAAAAAAAAAAATCAAAGTTTGTTGTGAATGAAAATGGGCCTTAAGCGGGCTTGGAGTTGAAGGTCGTAGTCCAATAACCCGATACAATTTTAACGCGGTGCTGCAGAGGCCAGAGCTTTAATTGTTGTTGGTGTCTGAGAGTGCTCTGCTCTCCATCTCCAAAGTTTTTAACTTGCTCAATTGCTCAGAGTCAAGGTAAATTATTTACCCGTTTACTAGGGTTTTACGGGGTTCAACAACGTACGATTTTATGCTGAATATTCTTAAATTTTGCTTTCTTCGTGCTCAAAAATGGAATTCATTTGTATTTATGTTATATACTTTTAAAAATTATTTAAGAGTTTTGAGTTATTAGTGAATTTTGCTGGATTAGCGTCAAGTTGGAAATGGAAGGGGAGGAGCTGACCGAACAGGAGACCGCATTATATGATCGCCAGATTAGGGTTTGGGGTGCTGATGCTCAAAGAAGGTATTATGGATTATATTTCTGAAGTATAATTTTGATTTGATTGTTTTCGCATTTTGTTCATTTATTTTAATTTGTATTTAAGCATGATAGTTGCATTTTAAACTCTCCTTTATTGCTACTGGTACTATGGTTTAAGTTCATCAGTTGTTTTTTTTTTGGGTATTTGATTGCAGACTTAGCAAATCTCATATATTAGTATGTGGAATGAAGGGGACCATTGCTGAGGTAAGCTTCTTAACTTGCTTATATCTTTAAGGAAGCTGGTGTAATTTTGTTTAGTTTCTCTTGTTTGTAATTTATACTATAGATAAATTTCTCTGTTTAATTGCTTTAGTTTTTTTTTTTTTTTGGGCTAAAATTAATTAATTATTTTTATTTTTATCCCTCCTTTTTCTGGAGTGTAGTTTTGCAAGAATATTGTGTTAGCAGGAATTGGTAGTCTAACATTGATGGATAATCGCGTAGTTACTGAGGAAGCACTAAATGCAAATTTCTTAATACCACCCAAGGAGGGTGGATATAGTGAGAAAACTCTTGCAGAGATTTGTTGTGATTCTCTGAAAGAATTCAATCCAATGGTCCGTGTTTCTGTAGAAAAAGGTTTGCTCTGTTCCCACTACCATCTTTAGTGGTTGGCTTGCTAGTTCTTATCTTCATTGCAGTTTGAAAATCTCGTACTTGAAATCTGTTCATTTTAATGTCTTGTCCGCCCAATGTCGATTAATTCTATAATGTACCTCACATGAAATAGGTTCTTATTGAAATGTTGTTTTCACAGGTGAATTGTCAACCTTCGGTGCTGAATTCTTTGATAAATTTGATGTCGTGGTTGTTAGTTGCTGCTCTCTTGCAACAAAAGTACCAGCAAAATCTTTCTTTAGTGAATGGTTTGTCCTTAGTAGCTTATGTTTATTGTTTCTGTAATTTTCTTATGGTTCATGATGTATTAACAGAAATCGGTGAATGAGAAATGTCGTAAATTATCAAAGCGTGTGGCGTTTTATACAGTTGACTGTAGAGACTCTTGTGGGGAAATATTCGTCGACCTGCAGAACTATAAATATACCAAGGTGATCTTATTTGGGTCTAATAATTTTCTGTTTTCATTAGTTCCTGTAGCTGTTTTTCTAAAAGAAGTTAATTTATGATTTATAAATTTTTGGTAAAAACTGATGAATTATGACTTATAATGCATAATGTGTTGCTTAGCATATGAGTCAGGTATCTGGTCTGTTGCCATTATCCAGACCTTGTTCTGAGATAGAACTCTAAGCCCATTATTGTTCTTCAATAGAAACTATAGACATTTATGAGTCTTTTATGGAGCAACTGGGTTGACCAATTATGAACTCTTCTGATATCTTGTAGGTTGTTTGGCCTGTTTCTTTTTGATATTGTAGTTTATGCATGCCACATTATTTTATGGCTATCACACTCTTTTAAAAGTATATTGCATTATTATAAGAGGTGTTAAACTTTTCTGAGTCTTTTTCTTGCAGAAAAAGCTTGAAGAAACTTTTGAATATGAATTGGCATTTCCAAGTTTCGAGGTATGTGGTTTCTAATACCTGCTGTCCTTATTTGTAAAATTTATCTTTTAATAAACAAAAGAATGTTGTATTATTTTCTTTGCTGAGTGCATGATCTCCAAGCTTGTTTAGTAGGCAATGTTAAGTTAAAACTTCTGAAGTCATGAAAGTCCAATCCTTATCTACTTTTGCTAGAATATTATTTAGACTATTCCAACCAATGAGTCCCTTTTAACACCTTGATGCTTACCCCCATAAAGGAGCAATTAATCTGTCAATCTGATCACATACCACTTGAGGCAATAAGAAAACACATTAAATATGATGGGATTGCTTGTGCCACTGCTGTCAACATAACCTCTTTTCCTGCTTTAGACCATAAAGAACAGTTCTAGCTCTCCAATCTTTTAGCGGCTCTATCCACAATGGTACAAAAAATACTCTGCGTAGACCTTCCAATAACCATGAGAAGGCATAGGTACTTCTCATGACACGAAACATCCGATTGCTCTCTCACATCCTGTGTTGTTGTTTAGTGTCTGCAGAGAAACAACTCATTGATTTAGTGAAATTGATAGGTTGTCCTAAAGCACCCTCATATGGTTCAAGAATAGAAGCAAATGCCACTGCCTCATCCCTCTGGCAATGGCTAGAAATGACTGTTTTATGCAACAAACAAATGAGAGATGGTAGGGGGACCACAACAT
The DNA here is from genome assembly GCF_000150535.2 of Carica papaya. Next base: position 4,860 of record NW_019013635.1, on the reverse strand, counting down.
ACTTGAGACCTGAATTATACCCCTGGCTTCTACTTGTCTCAACATGGATGGAAGACTCTTATCCCACATAATGAACAAATTGGGTGATAAACGATCTCCTTGATGGATACAATACCCCTACTACGTAAGAAATGATTCTTGTTGACCATTAAGTAAGACAGAATAAGAAGCCGATGTCACACACTTCATAATAAGAGACACAACACAAGGGTGAAAACCCAACTAAGCATCATATTTTATAGGAAAGACAACTCAACTCAATTTTATGATTTAGAAATTTCCAGTTTTAATGAAAAAGGGGCTCTTTTCTTTTGTTCGACAATGCCCATAAGTGATGGAAAAACCATTGACCATTAAGTAAGACCAAATAAGAAACTGACATCACGAACTTCATAAGAAGAGACACAACAGTTGGGTGAAAACCCAACTAAGCATCATGTTTTCTAGGAAAAACAACTCAACTCAATTATATCATTTAGAGATGTCTAGTTTTAATGCTACAGAAGCTTTTATTTATTTATTTTTTGTTCGGCAATGCTCATAAGTGATGGAACAACTATTTACCATTGAGTAAGGCAGAATAAGGAACCGACATCACACACTTGATAACAAGAGACACAACACTAGGGTGAAATCAACTTAACATCATTTTTATGGGGAGAAAACTGAATTCAATTATATGATTTAGAGATGTCCAGCCTTAATGCAAAAGAAGCTTTTGTTTGTGTTTGACAATGTGCGTAAGTGATGGAATAACTCAATGCAATTAAAACATTATTAGCAATCAATCTATCAAGGACAAACACATATTTGGAAAGATAGATTGCCGTTGGCAACATAAAATTCCAACAACGGTTTATTACCATTTTCACGACAACATTGCACAAATTAATGGGATGATATCCGGAGCAAACTTTGGTTTTCAAAAGTTTTCGGCTAAAGTTACTATGTAAGGTTCATTAGTTGAATAGACCGCCGACCATTCAAAACACCCAAAACAAAAGAAGTAAACTTGTTACTTACTACCGTTTTGGGAAAAAGATTGGGGACATACTGTTAGGGCTCGAAGCCTCTGTGGGTCCACTTACTTCAGTGCAATGTTTTCTCCATTTTTGGTTCCATAAGAGCTTCGTTCATGCAGATTGTGACCTTATTTTCCACACTAGAAAATAACTAGTTCCAACTCCAACACATATGAAATAGTAATGATACTCCTAAAATGAGCTTGTAATAGATCTTCAATCCCCTTTTTATCATCCACTTAATAACCTTGTGAATCTCTCAATCGATCAATGAAATTACATCTCCTCCTAACAATAGCCTCGGCATGAAAAAAAAAATAGTGTTTTTGTTGCATTGTTAAACCAATCTATCTGCAAACTTTGAGCACAAATAATATCTTCCTTTGTAAATAAATCACGTAGTTCAGCTTCAATCTTTCTATTTTCCTAACAAGTTCCTCCGTGGGCTTTAATGTGATTTTTTTTTTGAAAAGTAAAAAGTGTATTAAAATGGCACCAAAGGGATGCAACCTATATGTGGAAGAACGAATTGTTGTAGATTTCATTGAATATTAAGGCCCTATATATATATAAGTGAATGACAACAGTAAAAGGAAATAGTATTAATTATTTGGTGATTTGGTAGAGCCGATGATTAATTTGTAAATATTTTTGTAAATGAGTTTACACCCTTCTGGTGCTTATAGTAATTGAATTATACGCTTTTTGTTTAAAAGAGATAGTATTAATTACAAATAGTGCAAAGATATTCAGTACTAATATACCTTTTACCCTAATAAAACCCTAATTTGTACTTCTTAAGACTCCCCCTCAAGTTAGTAAATAAATATTATTCATTCCATCTTGGCAATAATCGTCGGAAATACAGAATTATTTAATCTTTTAGTCAAAATATAGGCAAGTTGTGAAGAATCAGCCCACTATCCAGTTTTTATTTTTATTTTTACTTCAATACGCTTAGTTCTCTCATGTTGTATTGTGAGCGATGCTAATCGCTTACTTATTGTCGCAGTAGAGTCTTATATGTCTTCTATTGAAAATTTTCAACAATTCAAGCTCAAACACCCCTTGGACGTAGCCTTGAACTCTGATTCCGCACTAGATCGAGTGATTACATTTTGTTGTTTTACTTCTCTAAGTTGTTAGATTCCCTCCAAGAAAGGTACAATGCTCCGGAGGTGGATCTCCTATCAACTGGTAATCCAGCATAGTCTGTATCAGCGTATGCTTCAAGAAGCAATCCATTATTTCTTTTTTTTTTTTTGAAATAAAAAATGTGAAATATATTAACATGGTACCAAACAATTGTTACTGTTATTGGCTGCAGAACATGCGTCTGCTGGGGAGGACAGGGTGCAGTGGAAGCTGGATAAAAGTGGTGTCTTTTCTGTCAAATCTTATTACAAGCACTTAACTGACAAAAACAATGTTATAAGTTTTGATTTTCCCTCTAGGCAGATCTGGAAAGCGAAAGTTTCCCCTAGAGTTGCTTTTTTTGCATGGGAAGCATGTAGAGAATGCATCTTGACAATAAATAAACTTAAAACTAGGGGGTTGGTCATTCCAAACCGGTGCTATTTGTGTATGGCTAATGAGGAAAGCTGTGTGCATGTACTGTTGCAGTGTCCTGTGGCCTCTTGGATTGTGGAATACTATTTTTAGTATGATTGTGTCAACTGGGTGATGGCTGGATCTATTAGGGAGAAATTGTGGGCTTGGGATGGGATGCATGTTGAGAGGAAGTTGAAAAATCTAATTCCTTTATCTTTGTTTTGGATTCGTTGGAAGGAGAGAAATTCTAGAGCTTTTGAGGGTAAAGTTAATGATTTGTATAGTTTGAGAGATAGATGGTTACATTATTTTGGGTTGTTATTGTTAGAGTATGACACGATTAGTGATGTGGATTTTGAGCATGTCATTGATTCACTAACAACATTGTAAAGTTTTTGAAATCCATTATTTTTTTGGAACATAATTCCCGTTCTTGAAATCAAGTATTTTGTAGTCTACTTATAGGTGTACTTTTTTAAAGTTGTGCATGAATTGGCTCACAACAGTAACAACATACGCAATGTCTGGCTTGATATGTGATAAATATATCAATTTTTCTACTAGTTTTTGGTACACATTTCTTTGTCAACATTTGGGTCTTCTTCCGCCAGTCCTAGATTATGATCGAGATCAATGGGTGTGCTACTTGGTTCGCACGCAAGTTTACCAGGTTTCTTTTATAGATATGTAACATATTTTTGTTGGGAAATGAGTGTTTTTGACTTTGAATAAGCCACTTCTATTCTGAGTAAATATTTTAATTTCCTTAGTTCTTTAATCTTGAACTTTCTAGTCAGATATTGCTTGAGAGCTACTTTTTCCTCTTTATCGTTTCCTATAACAATTATGTCATCTATGTATATTAGAAGAATAGTGACTCTCCTTGACTGAGGGCTCAATGAGTAGAAATCTCCACTTGCTGATTTTATTTTCAAATATCTGCATTTCAATATTCATAGTATTTTTCCATTCCTTGCTGGTTAAAGTTTTAGATAATGTTTTGGAAATAGATACTGTATTCAGGCTCATAAGACACCTTTTGTGAGATGGAGAGCATTTTTCAAGGGATATAAAACTCGATATAGGATAGAAGATATACTTAGTGCGTTCTCTCGTCCCATTTCTGAGTGCAATAGGTATATCCATATCAAAATAAGTAAGGTTTTCAGAACTTACGTCATTTCCGATAATTGACTTAGATTTTGAATTTCCTTGGATCGAATTTTAGATTCTTCCTTCTTGAATACACCTAGGAGAACTGTGGGTCTGGCTTGGCTGAAGGTTAAGGCTTATCTTCTGGAGGTATGAGTTTAGGTTTACTTTGTGTGTACTGGGTTTTTATTGGGGTAGTCGTTATCGGGGTGTGTTTTTTACAGGTAAGAGAAGATATAAAAAAGGGTTGCAAGAGGATTTATTCTCCTTATCTTCCAGTTTCGTAGACTCCCCTTACAGAGAAAATTTATCTAAAACGGATTCTATCTTAACAAATGTGACATCAGTTGATACAAAGAATTTTTTGGTCGAGAGATAGTAACATATGTATCCTTTATGGGTGTGCGAGCATTCAACAAAAGCACATCGAATGGTTCTAGGATCAAATTTCTCTATGTGACTTATATATGTAATATAGACAACACAACCAAAGACACACAGAACAAAGTTATTGGAAATTCATACCTCAGGGAAAAAGGAGGCAAGAACTTCTGTAGGATGCTAAGGTCTAATATTGAGATGGTAACCAGTTTATAAAGTAGATGACAGTTAACACAAATTTCCCCAAGTATTGTTTAGGAACGTGGTTTTGAAACAAAAAAGCTCGGGTAATGGTAAATAAGTGACTGTTTTTTCGTTCTATTACCCTAATTTGCTTGGAGTATAAACACAGAAAGACTCATGATCAATTCCTTTTTTTTTTTTAAAAGAGAGTTTGTGGTTAAAATAATATCTGGGCATTATAGGTTCTAAAACATTTAATTGTAATTCCAAATTGTGTATGGATTATAGTGTAGAACTTGGGAAAAATATGACTGACTTTATCTTTTGACTTCAATTAAAAAACCAAGTTACCCAAATGCTATCATCAATAAAGCTGACAAACTATTGAGTTCCAGAAATATTGTAAATATATGAAGGACCTAAATGTTAATATGGCTTAAGGTAAAGAGAAAACTACTTGTGTGATTGATAGGGAAAAAAATTACATGGTGGTGTTTTGCATAATTCACATACATCGTAATGTAGTTTCTCATTATTAGAATCAGAAAATAAAGAAGGGAACATAATCTTG
>NW_019013632.1:1966-19071 GCF_000150535.2 Carica papaya | reverse complement strand
AGGAGATTACATTTACTGCTTCACCAACTGTGGGGGGATCCAGAGGCTCCCTTGAAGCTGTCAGAGCACCAGGCTTTCGTCCATTTTGTATAGAAGGATGATCAGCGAGAGGCTGGCCCTCGTATGCAGCCACTCTGATAGAGTCAACAAGCATACAGGAGTTTCCAAACCTCTTGGGAATAAGAGTGAGTTGCATCTCTTCATCATCTCCTTCAGGGACAGAAGCAACAGTTGCAGACTTCTTGCGGCGAGGAAAGCAACAGCTGCAACAACCAGTCTGCTCTTCCAACTGAGGTGGTTCAAAACCATAAAGTGCAGTCCGGCGAAAGAGGCATCCAGTTCCAACATAAACTGGACCCTGAAGGCCATCAAGTGCTCGCATATTTACATCAAAGAAAACAGTATTGTGATTAGCATATCGATCGGATGGATCAATTCCTTCAAACCTCTGAGGAAACTGAACATAGCAAATGCGCTCTCCTCCACGATCCATCATGAAGCACATGCCTTCTCTCAATGCTTCAGAATTGTAGATATAGTGATCGCAGTCAAGATTAAGAATGAAAGGGCCGTTGGACATTATTGCTGATGCTCGAACCAGAGCATTCATGGCTCCTGCTTTCTTGTTGTGATCATAACCAGGCCGTTTTTCACGACTAACATAAACCAGCATAGGAAGGCGAATATCAACCTCTCTGACATCCATTGAAGTTTCATTAACTTCAGTAGCTTTTAGTGGCTCAGCACTGGGAGGATCCAACATCACCTGTGGTCCATATAGAAAAATAAATTACTAGAGATTATATCGTCTCTTATCTTGATTAATTCACAGGCTAGAAAATTAGAAAATGTTGTCAAATAGTTTACCTGTATGATGCTCGCATGATCACCCCTTGAGTGCTCAGGGGCAGGAACAGTCCATGTCCCAGGCCAGTGAGTTCCATCAGCCATCCATGTAGCTTTTGAAATCTTCAAACTTTCCATTGGTTCATCCCCATTGTTCTCTCTCCAATTTTTCAAAACCTTCATCTCTTCCCGAGTATTATAGGCATCAGATCTTCGTCGGATTGAATCAGAAAGACCATTGACCCTCACCTTGAACTCATCATACTCACGTTTCACCTTCCTCCGATCTCTGACAAAATCAGGACGAACTTGATCCTTGTAGGGATCCCTTTTCAGGTTAAAATAAGACTCAGGATTTCGTGGTTGGATATCATGTTTCCGACAAAAAGGAACCCAGATTTGGGCAAAACTAGCAGCCTCTGCCATGGCCTCAAACGTAAGAAGCGCACCTCCATCATCAGACACATAACATGAAATCTTATCAACAGGATAGTCAGCTGCTAGAATTGACAGAATGGTGTTTGCAGTAACAAGAGGAGGTTCTTTCTCTGGGTCTGCAGTAGAAACAAAGACATCTATGCCAGGTAGATCAGATTTTCCTAGTGGATTATAAGAATTAGGTGTTTCAAACTTCTCCTTTAGGACATCAAGATCCGTGGCACGATTAACAGGACAGAGCTTAGGAAGCTGATCTAGTAGCCAAGAGAAGGCAAACCAGATTTCACAAACCACAGACATACCCCACAACCAGATTGCATCTTCATTAGGATTTGTAATCCTCCAAAATAGAAATAATCCAAGAGCCAATATTCGAATCAAGATCAAGAGCCTACAAATACACATTAACCATGTCAAGGATGGGTCTGAGCTTGCTTTCTAACAGTATTATTCAGAAGAAAATTTATAATAGTTCTATATATATCCTACCACATGACATTATAAAAAAAGAAAAAGTAAGGAAGACTATAGTTTTGTCAAATGATTCAACTTACTGCAATAGCATGAATAAATGAGACTAGAAACATCAAGAAAAGCAGAAAAGAATCCAGCATCCAGAGGCATCAGAACAAATTAATTATGGAATTGGAAAGCAATATCACACAAGGATGTACCATCATACTTCTTAAGAAATTTGAAGGTATCAAAGCATTAACCATCAAGAGATTATATAAAGAAAAACTAATACTTTTTCTGTACAATCAGACCAACTTGAACTACAAATGCTCAGAAAGATAAAGATGCATAACTTATTAAACTAAAAAAAGCAAATCATCATCCAACAAACAGAAATGACCATTAGAGCCAGAGTTCATACCGGTATGGACTAAGAATTGCAGCAGATATTTTCACTTTCCGAGTAAGCGGCTTCCATTGTTTGTCATTAAAAACTTTGGTGTCCCCATCAATTCCATTACTGACACCCTTATCATTCCCACTATCATCGCCTCTTGGCCAGACAGCATTTCCATACCCATAATTTCTCTTTGATTCAAACAAATAATTTGTGTAATCAAACTCATTAGTCCGACTTTTTGTCAAAGCTCTCTCCGAAGACTTTGTTGGCGATTTTGTGAACGACGACTTCACCAATGACAACTTTTCTTCCCCATCAGACACATACAACCTCCTATAAGGCTCTTTACACCCAGGACAAACCTCAGCGCCATTACCAGCACTAATTGTGTCTCTGTAGCAAGCTCTACAAATCTTGAAACCACATTCACAAGGGACTATATCTATACCTTCCTCATCACTTATGATCTCACGATTGCATCCAGGTACAGCACATATTGACCTTGTTGAGCCAACCATCTGGGCGTGGCCTGTGTCATGAACAGTTCTAGAAACATGCCGATTCGGTGACTGCATAGAGATTTCCATTGGCTGATTATCAGGCGTAGGGGGAATGTGTACTGTGTATCTTGCAAACTCTGAAACACCCACTTCACTGTCAAGATCTCCTGCTGAGTTATTCAAATGTTGAATTGTTGGTGCTCTCCTCATCATATTTGATTCAGCAGGCATATTCCTGTTCAGACTCTTTTAACCAGAAATTTGTAATCAAACCCTGAAACCGCAGACAAGAAAAATCATATTGAGAAATTGACTATATCAGGAAACAAACATAGATAAACTTTTAACATGACGAAAACAAAATGGAATACCATGAAACCAAAAATTCAATGAGTTTCTTACCATCTCTATCTCGCTCAAAATCAAATTTTGAAAATTAAAATTAAAACAAGAAGAACAGAACAAGCTTTTAATAGGATCACGACTGTAGCATAAGCTATCTGTGCTAAAATCACCGAGAGTTCTCTCAAGTCTTTCCTTATCGATAGAAGTGAATATAAAAACACCATAAGAAAATTTAAATAAAAAGAAAAGAAAATTGAAGTAATAATAAAAAAAGACAGCAGGCCATCCATGGAAAATCTTATCTGTGTGAACAAATTAACAATCCAAACCAAAACCTTGAAGAAAAACCCAAAAAGACTAGGTCCACATATCAAATCACCATCACCAACTCTTCCTCTTCTTGTTATTTCTTACTCTGTAATTTTCTTTTCAATACACCATAATTATACTCCACCAAAGAAAACCCAAAAATCTCTTCCTCCTTTATAAATAGAAATATTCAAATAAAAACCCAATACTTGGCTGTAGAAAAATACAAAGTAGGGTCCAAAAAGAGTTAATGCCTGTTTGGATTCCCAGAGATTTCAGCTCATATAAAGTAGTGAACTTTCCTTTTCTGGTGAACCAATTTTACAGATTCGAAATTTCAAAGTCTGGAGTTTGGAGCTTTCCTAAAGATAAACCGAGGAGCGGAATGAGTAAATAATGGAAACAGTGTCAAGGATTATCAGGTTTTCCCCCGCTGTGATTTTATTCCTTGCTTTTGAAGGAAAGGAGGAGACAGAGGGAGAAGAACAGGAAACCAGAGAGGAGAAAATTGAAGTATTTATGAAGGATATTTTCGGATTCAAGCCGCAGTCTACGCGGTATACGGGAAATTATTAGGTGCGGTAGAATTTTCTGAGTGTTTTTACAACCGGCTGATTTTAGAACGTTAAAAAGGTTATGATCATAAATTTATATTTTTTTTTATCAAAATATTTTGATTTGATGCAACTTTTAACTTTAAAAATTAAAAAGATAAAAAGTAGAAAACTACAACCGTAAAGTTGTACTTTAATTTTTTAAAATAAAAATCCAACTTTAATAAAGAGTAAACCTTCTATCTAAAGAAAAGAGCAATAATAGTTTTATATTTTTATTTTTTGTATGCTTAAAATTTATTGATAATCATTAATAATAAAAATATGAAAATTTAGAGAAATAATTGCATCAAAAAATTAATTTGATAAACAATTAAAATAGTAATAAAAATCCAGAGGAAGTGTAAATTAAGGAAGAATAATAGAGAAAAAAAAAAACTATCTTTTTTGAAGAGAACGTGTGTGTGTGTGTGTGTGTGTGTATATATATATATATACATGTAAAATGTTACTCAAAATTTGTGAGGGGTCCTCCTATAAACTTTAAGGTAGTGTTTCGCATAATAAAAACAATGGGAGTGAATTGAACAATAAAGTATAGTTATATCTTTCGTAACAAAGTACAAGTGTAAAATGTTGATTTATTCATATTATTGATGCACTTTTTTAGTGTACTTTAATTTCACCAATACTTGTATTTTGTGTTCCTCATCATTGCAAGACAAATTTGTCTCATCCTAAATTGTATTACTTCGTTCCAAAACTTAAGTTAAATTACAATTTTTTTTCTATTTTATTTATCATTATTTCGTTATTTAGGAATACCAACAATATTGTAGTGTAAAAGTCTAATACTTAATAAAAAAAATATTGAATTAATAAAATAATAACAAAAGTAATTAAGAGTTTAGGGTTTACATTTCTTGTATAGTAAATATGAGTATCCAATAAAATTAGAGGAATGTTCTTTTTAGAAAATTAAAATAAAAAAAATAAGAATGTAACTAAAATCCTGTAGGGTCAACATTCATTGGGCAACTCTTATGGGATGCTGAAAGCAACTTTAATCGCAACCTTCTTGTTATTCAAGATCCGGATCTTGATCTTCCTGATCTGAAATTGTTAAATAAGGGGGATGAGTTACACTAACTCAGTAAGAATGTAAACACTTAACACCGATACAGAAAACCAAAGATTGGTAAAAATCATAAAATAACCAATTGAGTCATTTTTCTTTTTTTTTGGTAAATTTTTTTTAATTTTAAAAACTTAGATCATACTTATCTTTTCTGTTCTCAAATATGACTTATGAAAGTAATAATCAATATACCAATTTATTATACATTTAAAGGAACTATAACAATAAATGTTATTTTTTTACCTACTTACCGGTACCCCTGGGGATCCATAAAGGTCCCCCCTATGCGTGGACTCAATATCCATTTTATCAATTAACTGGTCGTCCCCATACCCCGTCCAATAATAGGCGTCAAATATACCACCGTCTCAATACTACGTCCGGTATAAGGGTGAACAATACTTCCCAATCCCTTCTGATATAGAACTTCTCAGTCCCATTCGACTAAAATAATGTTCACAGTAGAGTTTGTCCTATGTACTGGGTCCATACACCCTTTCCCATGATACCAAATAAGCTTTTTATACACATATTCATGTCATCAACCAGTCACCAATTACACACAAATATTTTATATTTCTATATCTCAGGAATGGCATTTAAATAGATAATATAGACTGATACGTTAACAATTAAGAAAAATCGTGATTATAACATTTATTTTAAATCCATCAACAACTGAGAATAACGGTTAAGCAATCAATAACGAGATGGAAAATAAATCTATGATTAAAGTGCACGCGGTAAGCAATAATAACGACCTACCAATAAACAGTATAGGTAAAATAACAATTCGTAACGACCGACTACCGGCTCCACTAGTGACCTATATTTAATTAATTAGAAATTTCTGATATTCAAAAATTACACCGTTATTATTTATTAAACTTTAATTAACCATAACAGGTGATTGATTCTTACTCTGAGTCAGTGTTCGAAACATAGCCTTTTTCACTACACTTCCTAGCGGTTCTCGGGTTTCTTGAGTTTTTCCATGAAAATCAAAAATACACGTCACATATCTTAAAATATCCCAAAAAGGCTAAAATAAGCATTGTTTTATTTTTTTTGGTCGGTTTAGGTTTCCGGCACGGTGCCGCCGCCCACGGTGGCGTCTCCTCTCAACCTGGCCGATTTTAGCCAGTTTTGGTCAGTCTTAGCCAGGTTTGTACGAAATCTACAAAGAAACGAGATTAGGCAGCCTCTGTCAGCCGAGAAAAGAAAAAACCAAAGCATTACTGGCGGAGAAATTTTTTAGTGGAGCGGCTTTGCCGTTCCTCTCTTGTGGTTGGGGATTCTCTTTGATCGACCTGCACTAGAAAAGAGTTAAGAACACAACGGTCAAAAGATCAAAGAGAATAAGAAACTAGAAAGGGCTCACTGGAGTGATTTTTAAGTCGTGGCCACGACAGCTCGGTTGAGCTCCGCTCTTGGTTTTTGGTTTTCCTTTTTGACTTTTTGGCTCTGATATGGGTGTGGGGAGGCTTGAAATCAAATTTTGAATGAAACAGAAAAAAAATTTACCTCTCCGGTATCGACGGTGACTCTGATGCGGCGGTGACGATCGATTTTCTTTCCGACCGTCCTTCTTCTTCTTATCCTGCAAGGACAAGTGACGATAGGATTAAAGTTCCTTAGGATGTGACACTTAAATACTCCTCTTCCCCCTCCCCGGCGTCAATTTGGCTCGTCCGTGCAGGGACACGTGGCCCTTCCCATCCATTGGATCACTCTTATTTGGGGAATAATCTAGACTGTACGATCGGATTAAATCTAACTGTTCGATCATGTCTAAAGAGGAAATAGATCTGGATCGTTCGTGTGTGCAGGAGAAGATCTGAGCCGTTGGATCTACTGGCACGCAGATCAACCACATGGCTTCCCGCATGGACATTTGTCCATGTGTCTGCCATGCGACGCATGGTGACCAGCTGCGCTGCTAACATGGTGGTCCACGTTGCCAAATTTTTATTATTCTTATTTTTATCCCAATTTTTCATATTTCTTTTCAACTAGTCCTCTCTTATTAATATTTTGGCCCTGATTTTTAAAAATATTTTCAAATGCATCCAAACATAATTTTTTTCAACAAAATTTAAATAAAATTTAAAAATAATTTTTTTTAATTTATTTTATTATTCTGATTTAATTATTTCGATCCTAAATTCTAGGTTTAGGTGTTACAGGTCTTCCCCCTTTAAGAAAATTTGGTCCCTCAAATTTATCGGTCTCTCACTAGTCAAAGAATTGAAGGTACTAGGCCTTGAAGTCTAAGTTTAACTCCCAAGTGGCTTTGTTCTTCGAGTGATTCTGCCATAGAATATTGACAAAAAAAAAATTTCTATTGCGAAGTACTCTACTCTTCTGGTCTAAAATATTAACCGGTATCTCCTTATAGGATAGATCTTCCTAGAATGGAAGTGACTGATAAGATAAAACATGTGAGAGGTCTAGGTTGTACTTGCGTAGCATAGACATATGAAACACATTATGGACTCTAGATAATTCTAGAGGTAATGTTAATCTGCAGGCATATGTTCTAATCATGTCCAAGATCTTAAACAGTCCGATAAACCAAGGGTTTAACTTTCTCCTGTTTCCAAATCTGCTAATACCTTTAAAGGGGGTGACCTTAAGAAAAACTCAATCGCCCTTTTTAAATTCTAAATCTCTCCTTTGGGTGTCTGTGAAACTCTTCTATCTACTATGGAATATCTGGATGTTCTTTCTGATTTTAACTATCTTCGTTGTGGTATCATCTATAAGGTCTGGACCAATCAATTTTCAATCACCACCTCTTCCTAACAGATCGGCGATCTACAAGGTCGATCATACAATGCATCATACGGAGCCATGTCAACACTTGTTTGATAACTACTATTGTAAGCGAACTCTATCAGGGGTAGGTGATCGTCCCAATATCCTCCAAAGTCAAGAACACAAGTCTTGAGTATATCCTCCAGTGTACTAATGGTTTGTTCTGATTGGACATCTATTTGAGGGTGAAATGATGTGCTAAGGGAAAGTTTCGTTCTCATTGCTTATTGAAAGTTTGTCGAAAACGGAGAGGTGAACCTGGGTTCCCTGTCTAATACCACTATCACTAGAACTCCATGTAGCCTAACTAGCTCCCAAATATAGATCTTAGCTAGCTTGTTCAAGAGGTCGGTCATCTTGATGGCTAAGAAGTGAGAAGACTTAGTGAACCGATCAACAATTACCCAAATGGCATCATATCTCAAGCGTGCCCTAAGTAAACCTGTCACAAAATCTATTATGATACGTTCCCACTTCTACTCTGAAATTGGTAATGGCTGAAGTAACCCGTCTGGGGGTTGATGCTCTGTTTTGACCTACTGACACACTAAACAATTGGAAATAAGGTCGGCTACCTCATTTTTCATCTCGTTCCACCAAAATCGGGATCGCATACTTTGATACATTTTAGTGCTTCCAGGAGGAATGGCAAACTTTGAGATATGAGCATCTGTCATGAAGTCCCTTTTCAGTTCACTATCACCTGAAACATACACTCTGTCCTAAAGTCTGAGCAACCTATCGGCAAAAACTCAAAATTCTTAACTTACTCCCTATTCTGCATCTTTCCTAAGAGCTGCTAGGATGGAATCGGCAAATTGAACTTCCTTTATTCTCTGAAACAGCTCAAGTTGAATAGTCAGGTGGGCCAAACATATAACTTTTTTCAGGTCCTGAAATCGTATTTGTTGTACGTCCCCTATTAGCCTGCATTCTAAAACTATTAGGTGAACTAACATACCAGTATTTTTTCTGCTGAGTACGTCGACTACCACATTGCTCTTGCTTGGGTGATACAAAATGTTGCAGTCGTAGTCCTTGAGAAGTTCTATCCAAAATCTCTTACGCATATTGAGACCCTTTTGAGTGAATATATGTTTCAAGTTCTTATAGTCAGTATAGATTTAAAACGTCTCTCCATACAAATAATGGCGCTAAATCTTTAAGGTATGGATAATCACGGCAAGTTCTAAGTCGTGGGTGGGGAAGTTTTTCTCACGACTCTTCAACTGCCTGGACCTATAGGATATGACATTCCCATGCTGCATCAGAACACAATCCAACCTCAGGTAAAAGGCATCAATATAAACTGAATATCCACTTGTCTCACTCGGTAAGGCCAACATAAGTGCAGTAGTCAACTGCTTCTTTAGTTCTGAAAAACTCCTTTCACAGTTCTCGTTCCACTCAAACTTGACGTTCTTCTTTGTGAGCCGAGTCAAAGGAACAGTTAAGCTAGAAAGTCATTCTACAAATCTGCGGTAATAACCTATCATTTCCAGAAAGTTACAAATCTCTTTGACCGATGTCAAATTCTTCCAATCAAGCACTGTCCCAACTTTTTTTGGGTTCACTGACACTCTATCCCTTGATATGATGTGCCATAGGTAGGTAGTTTACTCGAGTCAAAGCTCACACTTACTCAATTTGGCATACTGTTTTTTCTCCCTGAGAATCTGTAAAACCTAAGTCAGATGGTGAGCGTGTTCTTCTTTACTTTTTGAATAGAACAGGACATCATTGATAAGTACAATGACGAACTGATCTAAAAATTATCTAAAAATCATATTCATCAAGTCCATAAAGATGGCTGGTGTATTAGTTAGTCCAAATGGCATGACCAAGAACTCATAGTGTCCATACCTGGTTCGGAATGTTGTCTTAGAAATGTCATCTGCCCTAATCTTTACCTAATGATAACCTGAAGAAAAGTCTATTTTGGAGAAGACCTGGGCACCTTGTAACTGGTCTAAAAGGTTATCAATCCTGAGGAATGGGTACTTGTTCTAGATCGCGATCTTGTTAAATCCTCTGTAGTCAATATATAATCTTAACGCCTCATCCCCTTTCCTTGCAAATGTGACTCCAACACCCCAAGGAGAAATATTATGTCATATGAACCCACTATCCTGCAATTTCTTGATCTATTTTCTCAACTCTTCCATCTCTACATGACTCATACAATAAGGAAAAACTAAGATAGGCTATGTATCAGACTGAAGTTCTATGGTGAACTCAATTTCTCCGTCCACTAGTAGTTTTGAAAGTTCATCAGAAAACACATTAGGGAAATTTCGGACTACTAGGATCTCTTGAATACAAATTTTTTTCTTAAGTTTTTCCAGTGTAGAGAAAACAATCGAGTTAAAGTACTACGTAATAAGGAAATTACTATGAAGGAATAATATTCAAAACTTTTATTAGCTTGTAAATGACTATTCGTTAAGAGGCTTAAATATAATTTTACTCGTGGAAACAATCCACGGTGGTGTGATACGTCGCTAACTAGTTCATTCTTATAAATACATCAAAGTCCCACGTGTCAATCTTTATAAGGTCCATCATGAGTGAAATCGAGTCCCGTGGAAGATGGGCCAGATGTTGCTAGAGAGGGACGAGGTGGCCCTATAACGATGCTAGATGATACGGTGAGAGCTTCAAATTGTATTGTGACAATATTGGATGATACGACGGAGGAGCAGGGTTGTATCGAGGTGGCATTAGATCCTCTCGTTGTAGGGGTGGCTCATGTTATGGAAGTGGTGGAGGGTCAAACAGTTCCCTCCTTTCTTCCCTAGTCTAATGAGCAGAAATGAGTCTCTCTAAAATCTCGAAGAGTCGATTGACATCCTCTCGAAGCGACCCATCTCGGGCTACCCTGTTCAGTAATGGACCTTATTTCCTCGTGTCTTTGTACTTATTTTTCATAAAAAAGGGTTGGGCGATAGTTCGTATTTAGTAGTTTTAAGTCTTTGTATAATGAATGATTCTGAGGAACGCGACTCTGATACCAATTGTAAGGATCCGAAACTTTGGATAAAATAAAGTCATAAATTAAATGTAGAAGCAAAATAGTAGAGTGAGGGTTTACATTCCTTACACAATAATTTAGAATGTCCAATAGGGCAACAAGAATATTCCCTTCTAAAAGAACAAACGGAAATTAAAGAAATAAATGAAAAGTAAATTACTAAACATCCTAGGACGACCTTCACTAGCTTTTGAAGGGAGTCCGGATAGTGAACTATTCACAACCCTCTTGTTAATTGAGATCTTTAATCTGAAATAGTTAATGAAATGATGAGCTACACTAGCCCAGTAAGAATATCCCACTAATCACATATTTGAAAATATGAATTTTGGTAAAAATCATAAAAATAACCAATGAAATCCTTAATTTAATTAAATTCATTTACTATAAAGAAAATCATTTATTTTATATTTGTGTGACAAGTCTTTTCCAACAATAACTTGTAAAAACTCATATTCATGCAATATTATTTATCACATAGAAATAATAAGAAACGATCATTTTACATTTTTACCCACTTACCGGTACCCCTGGAGATCTATAGGGATGTCCTCCTACTCGTGAACCCAATATCCAAATAAATAATTAACTGACTATCCCCATACCCTGTCCAGTAATGGACGTCAAACATTCCACCACTTCGATACTCCGTCCAACATGAAGGTAAACCATATCTCCCAAACTTTACTGGTAAGGGACTTCCTAACCCCATTCGACTGAGTAATGTTCACAGTAGGATTTTCTATGTACCGGACCCGTCCACCCTTTCCCGGGTAACCAATAAGTATTTCTCACACATATTTTTATTAGTATAACAATCAACCACGCAATAACCATATCTCATTTTATACTCACAGTTCACTTAGACAACAATATAGTTTAAAATATTCAAATAACCAATTACCGAAATACCGGCACACAATGCAGGAAAAACAAATAACCAAATAACCAAAAAGACCCTAAAAATCATCAATTGAGTTACGCATAGTATAATAGTAACCAAATGTAGGCAATATAGGAAAATAAATAGGCAATCGAAACGACCATAAGCTAACCGGTTCCGACTCCACTAGTGACCTGCAATTATTTTTAAGGTTCTCTAATTTTTTATAAAAATACACAATTATTAATTACCAAACCTCAATTTATCGTAACGGAGAAAATTATGAGGAATCTTTACCCGAATCGGTGTATGAAATACTAAACTTTCTACTGCGTCTACTGCCGGTCCTCGGATTTTGTGAACTTTCTTACTGAGATTAAAACGCGTTTCACATAGCTAAAAATACTCCAAAACTAAAAATCGGTGTTAAAAATTCTTTTTGGCCAATTTTGGGGTTCCAACAACGGCACCACTGCCCGCGACAGTGGTTTACATCGGTCTAGCCGTTTTTGGCTAGTTTTGGCCGATTTCGGTCGATTTTATACGTATCCCTGTGAAAAATACGTTAGGAGGCTTCGATTGGCTGAAAAAAGTTAAAACAACAAAAATCTACCGGTGGTGGGGGTTTCTGAGTGCAGGAACTCTGCCGGTTCACCTTCATGGCTAGGATTTTTCTCTTCGATCAACTTGTAAAAAACAGAACGGTGAACACAACGGTGAAAAAATTGCAGGGAATGAAAAACGGAAATGGGCTCATTGAAGGAGGTTGCAGGTTTCGCGCGCAGTTTTCAGCTCACCCACTGCTTGTTTTGCTCCGATATGGCTACAAGTGTGCTCGGACTTGAATTATGAGCGAGTAGGAGAAATTTTACCTTCTTTGGTAATTGGAGGTGGCTCCGATGCGGCGGTGGTAGGCAGTCGGCTCCCTTCTCCAGCGACTAATTCTTTTTCTCTGGCGGGAGGCTGGCGGCTAGGATTCGGGTTCAGTGTGATGTAAAATATTTACACTCATCTTGTGTTAATCTAGATCGTTCATCGCGTTTGATCTCAACTGTTCGATCGTGCCTAAGGAGAAAATGAATCTGAACCGTTCATCGCATTTGATCCCGACCATCCGATCGTTCCTGAGATCTGGATCATCCATGCGTGCGGGATCGCTTCTGGGTCATTCGATCGGGGGGTACGCGGATCGCCAGTGTGGCCTCCCGCATGGCACCGAGTCAACGAGCTTTGCCACGTCGTGCGCTCTAATTCATCGAGACTACTGATTGGGCAGTTTTACGTTGCTAATTTTTTTTTATTTGCATTCAGACCCCCAAGTTCTGATTTTTCTTTCAAAAACACCATCTGAACCGAAAATTTTCACCCTTTTTTCCCAAAATTATTTTCAATTTCATCAATAACCTATTTTTTTCATAATTTCACATTAAATTAAAATTTATTAATTTCAAAATTAGATTTTTATACATTTTAAAATGTTAAAATTAATCTCGAGTCAAATTTCAGGCCCGGGTATTACAAAATAATTAGATTAAAGCGTCAGATAAACAATGCAGTTACCATGAGGGAATAATATCTAAAATTTTTATTAATTTATAAAGGACTCCTCGTTAGACATGTTAAATACAAGTTTCTTATGAAAATAATCCATGGTGGCGTGATATGCCGCTAACTAGTTCATTTCTAAAATTACATCAAAATCTCCAATGTCTAATGCTATCAAGTTTATACTCAATTTTTTACCTGTTATTTCTATGACATAAGCTTTATATATGATATTCCTTAATAGTGTCTCATTCCCAGGTGTAGACACAAACAGCACCGAATCAAGGCTTTTAGGTAACACATTCAATTTTTTATAAAAGTATGTGAAATAAAAGAATGTGAAGCACCAGTATCAATTAAAACATGTGCAAGGTAGTTACAAATAGTGTGCGTATCAATTATCACGCCTGAGTTGGCTTCAGTATCTTACTGGGTAAGGGTATAGACTCTACCCTATATTGGAGGTCTGGCTTGATTCTGATTCTGCAGACACTCTATCGCGTAGTGTTGGGAACTTCCACATATGCAGCAGGTATTGTTGAGGCGATATCAAGGTCGGTTCCCATGATCCTTTCCACAATGCTGACAAGTCTTGATGCATCCTACTGACGAGACCTGAGGAGGAGCTTGAGTCGCAGGCGTAGGTCTCTTATTCTACTTAATCGGTGCAGTAGATGCTAGTCTACAATGTGGAACTAGAGGCCTGAAATTACCCATTACTGGAGAAAAGATGCGGAGGTTCCTATCTATCAGTTGTGTCTTGGCTAGAACTGCTGAATAAGTGCTGAGTTCGAATACATATAATTGTTATTTAATCTCAAAACAAAGGCCCCACTCAAACTTCCTAGCCTTTCTACCTTCGTCCATCATGCTCTCAGGAGAGAGTATTAGCCTAACTCTAGGAATTTTTGGGCATACTCAGACATTGTCATATCACCTTGGACTAAGTGTGCAAACTCTATCTCCTTCAAATATAGAAAGGTGTTTTGAGAGGTACTCTATATTGAAAGCTATCAGAAATTGTTCCCAAGTGACCAGAATGGGTAGGGTGGCTTGCTTCAGTTGTCACCAACGACCTGCCTCACTTATGAGCATTTAAGTAGCAAGTATGACCTTCTGTTCGAGAACCACCCCAAGAGTTACAAAGATTTTCTCTGTGTCTGCCAACTAGTACTCAGCTTCTTTGAAAGTTGATGCCCCTATAAAAGTAAATGAGTTAAGTCTCTTGTACCTCTCAATGTAGTCTGGATCTATCACGGGTAGAATTAAGTATTGTTGAAGAGGAACTGGATTATGCTGGGGAGGGGTCGAGCGGCACCTGGTTGTATGGTGGCGACACCGAATTGTACTGTGGCTATGCTGAGTGATACAGTGGAGGAGTAGGGTTGTACCGAGGTGGTACTAGATCTTTCCATTGCAGGGGTGGCTTATACTGTGGTAGGGGTGGAGGGTCAGACAGCTCCCTCCTCTCTTTCCTGGCTTGTTGGGTAAAGATGAGTCTTTCAAACATCTCAAAGAGCTGATCGACATCCTCTCAAAGTGACCCATCCCGAGATGCTCTGTTTAGTGGGGGTCTTCCTCTCCTCATGTTTTTGTACCTGCATTTCATAAGGAATGGTTGAGTGTCGGATTGTATTAAATGATTCTAACCTTTGTGCAATGAATAGTTCTAAGGAACATGACTCTGATACCAACTGTAAAAGCCCAATACTTAATAGAAAAAAAATTGAATTAATAAAATAATAGCGAAAGCAATTAAGAGTTTAGGGTTTGCATTTCTTGTACAGTAAATTTAATTACCCAATAGGGTTACGGGAATATCCCTTTTAAAAAATTAAAATAATAAAAATAAGAACGTAACTAAAACCCTATAGAGTCAACATCTACTAGACAACTCTAATGGGATGCGAGAGACAACTTTAATCACAACCTTCTCACTGTTCAGGATCCTGATCTTGATCTTCCTTATTTGAAATGATTAAATAAGGGAGATGAACTATAATAGTCCAGTAAAAATATTAACACTTAACACCAATACGAAAAATCAAATATTGGTAGAAATCATAAAACAACCAATAGAACCATTTTTTTTTTTTTTTGGTAAATTCTTTTAATTTTAAAAACGTAGATCATACTTGCCTTTTTGGTTCTCAAATACGGCTAATGAAAACAATAATCAATATAGCAATTTATTACACATTTAAGGGAACAATAACCATAAACGTTACCTTTTTACCTACTTACCGGTACCCCTAGGGATCCATAGGGACCTCCCCTTACGCGTAGACTCAATATCTATTTTATTAATTAACCGGTCATCTCCATACCCATCCAGTAATGGGCACCAAATATACCACCACTTCAATACTACGTTCAGTATGAGGGTGAACAATACTTCCTAACCCCTTCCGGTATAGGACTTCTCAGCCCTATTCGACTTAGGTAATATCTACGGTAAGGTTTGTCTTATGTACCAGGTCCGTATACCCTTTTCTATGATATCCGGTAAGCCTTTTATACACATATTCATGTCATCAATCAGCCACCAATTACACACAAACATTTTATATTTCTAGGTCTATGGAATGACTTTTAAACAGATAATATAGATTGATACTTTAACAATTAAGAAAAACACGTGATTAGGGCATTTATTTTAAATCCATCAACAACTGAGAA
Organism: Carica papaya; assembly: GCF_000150535.2. Next base: position 3,130 of record NW_019013632.1, on the reverse strand, counting down.
TAACGGTTAAGCAATCAATAACAAAAGGGTAAATAAATCTATGAATTAAAGTGCACTTAGTAAACAACAATAACGGCTTTACAATGAATAATATATAAATAATAATTCGTACTAACCGATTATCGACTCCACTGGTGACCTGTATTTAATTAATTAAGGATTTCTGATATTCACAAATTACATTATTATTATTTATTAAACTTTAATTAACCGTAACAGGAAAAAATGATAAGATATTTTTACCTTAGGTCAGTGTTCGAAATACTGCCTTTTTTACTCCACTTCATGGCAGTTCTCAAGTTTCTTAAGTTTTTTCTATAAAAATCAAAAACATGCATCACGTATCCCAAAATATCCCAAAAAAGCCAAAATAAGTATTTTTAATTTTTTTCGGTCGGTTTAAGGTTCCAGCATGGCGGCAGAGCCGTGCTCTGGCACCGACTTCGCCGCCCACAGTGGCATCTCCTCTCGACCTGGCCAGTTTCGGCCGATTTTATCCCATTTTGGGCGGTTTTGTATTAAACTTACAAAGAAACAAGGTTAAGCGGCCTCTGTCGAGAAAGGAAAAAAACTGAAGCATTACTAGTAGAGGAGTTTTTCGACCTCTTCGGTGTCGGTGATGGCTCCGATGCGGCAGCGATGGTGGTCGGTTTTCTTTTCGGCCGCCCTTCTTCTTCTTCTCCGATGAGGACAAGTGCGGCTAGGGTTAGGGTTTCCTGGGATACGATGATTAAATACTCTCCCTCCCGCGTGGATTTGGGTCGTCCGTGCAAGGACATGTGGCCCTCTCCCATCCATTGGATCGCTCTTATTTGGAAAATAAATCTGGACCGCACAATTAGATTAAACCTTACCGTTTGATCAGTCTGAAGAGGGAAGAGGGAACGGATCTGGGTTATCCGTGCGCGGAGGATGAGATCTGGGTCGTTGGATATGCTGGCACGCAAATCGCCTACGTGGTTTCCCGCATGAGTGTGTGTCCACGTTTTTACTACGCAACGCACAACGAGCGGCTGCGCTGCTGACGTGGCGGTCCACGTGGCCAAATAAAAATTATTTTCATTTTTACCCCAGTTTTTCAAATTTCTTTTCAAATAAGTCCTCCTTTATTTCTACTTTGGCCCTGATTTTTGAAAATATTTTCAAATGCATTCAAAACACTAC
>NW_019013631.1:4799-20906 GCF_000150535.2 Carica papaya | reverse complement strand
GCTCTGATGCTTTCCCCACAAATAGTCTCTCCAACTGCAGTAATTTTTCTATAACAAGGACCTGAATCACATTAGGAAAATAGTCCCAGAAAATGATATAACCATAAATGAACTTCAGTAAAATAGCCATTAAACCACTTTTATGACAACTCTATCCACGGTAGGGAAGAACCTTGCCACTACGGACTCATATTTTTCCTATTTCTAGTGATTATCCTGTATATATGTATATATACATATATACACACGCACACATGCCAGGCAGTCTTTATTATGTAGTATATATGTGCTTCTGTGTATGTGTGTGTATGCATGCATATATAAATATGACCATGTACATTTATGGACTTAGAATTTTCAGACCTAGTATTGGATACCATCCCGAGATATCCTCATATTGAAAGACACGGTAATACAGATAAATGTGTTATATGCTTTGACGACTTCATGCCTGGAGAAATTTTGCAAAGACTTTCTATTTTTGACCATACTTATCATTCTAGATGCATTAGTATATGGTTCTCAAGTGGCATATACTCATGTCCAGTTTCTAGGGAAGTCTATACTAATTACAGAACATAATTATCTGTAGATAATGTTTTATAGATATAGGAACTACTTGGTATATATATATATAGTCAGAGTAAAGTTGATAACTTAACAAATGATGTACTGCATCTTAAAATGTTTAGCCCACTCTAATATATTGTGTGTGTGATATATAAATGTATAATTATAAACTAAGCTTTCTTTTTATTATGTACAAAATCAAATAGGTCCTGATTTTTTATTTAACTCAAACCCATTAAAAATGTTTAGTCCATTCCTTATGTATTGTGGGTGTGATATATAATATATAAATGCATAATTATAAACACAGTTTTCTTTTTATTATGTCCAAAATCAAATAAGGTCCAGAATTTATTTAGCCCTTTTTTTTTCTACTTATAAACCCAGCCTCAACCTAGTTAAACTTAGGGGCATCCGTTTTGTTGACTTTATATTTGCTCCATTAAGTTAGAGAAAAAAAAGTCACAAACAAGAGTTTCATGGAGAATGGAGAGAGAGAGAGGGAAGGATGAACAGGGAGGGAGAGAGTTGCAAGAGTAAGAAAAAAGATAGTGTGAGATTACAACTGGAGAGACATCATGCTAATCAAGACTTAAATTACTTCATATTCTTATATACACTTTTAACTATTTTAATCATTTAAAAGAATTAAAAATCTGGGACTATTTTTTTTAATAAAATATACAATTACAATTATAAAAAAAAGGATCAAAATTTGAACAGTAAAATAATGTTTTGTCCTTAATATAATTCTTACAGTGTGAAATGAGCAAATTCATATAGTTATTTTTTAGTTTATTTATTTATTATACATTCTGTAATTATAATTATATTGAAACTAATTAATTAATTTTTTATCAAATTTCAAATAAAATTATATTAACTTAGAAAATTGAAACTATAATTTCTATTAAAATTAAATTACAAAATTATTTAAAATATTTAATAAAATTATATATAACACAATACAAAAATCTAATTTATTTTAATAGTATTATTAATTATACATTAGGCATGTTCAGCTACAAAGAAACTACAGCCTTATTGTTGCAACACAAGAGGGGAATTCGGTTGCATTAACATCAACCAAGAAAACAACCACCTACACCTACAACAAACGTTTAAGTATGAAAAGTAAAACTAACTCAAAAAATTTTACATGACAGATAATAAATAATGAGAAAGAGTTACCATGGTAAAAGCAACATTTTGATTGAAAAGAAAACTTATTGGTTCTAAGATATTAGAAAACTTATGTTAGATTCAAATCAAGCAAAACTTTTATCTATTAAAAAACATTCTTTATTATTATTAATAGTCTAGTTGAAGGTGTTGGACTTTTTAAGGTGGATGGTGTCTTTTGGTTTGCTGATGATGCATTTTTATGGAAGATCAATTCACCTAACAATAAAATTTAGTTAAGAACACTGGGAAATATAAGTTTTATGAAAAGATAATAGTCAATATAGTTTTGAATTTATGTATGTGGATATGATTATCTTATTTATTTTATTTCATCTCATCTTTTCAGCACAAAAATTTTATAAAAGATACTCGTTTTCTAACATCATGATGTTTATATGAATAAATTTTTACTAAAATTTTATTTATGCATTAGGGGCATTTTGGAAATAAAAGGAAAGCCCATGTAAATTTAAACAATTAAGAAAAACCCTAAAAATTTATTAATTGTATTCGTAAGAATATCATTGAAAAACAAATATTAGAAAGGGGCAAAACTGTAATTAGCTAGGAAATTCATATGAAAGAAAATTAAGTGGAAGGGGGAATAACGAAATGTTAGAAAGGCAGGACACCTCAGCATATGAGACTGACCAATAAGGCCCCGCCATGTGGACAGCCACACCAGCTGACCTGCACGTGTGGTTAGCCGCGCAAGTAGGAGGGTGTGCAGATCGAACTGCTATGATTTTAGATGCCGATCGAACATCTAAGGGATAATTCAAAAATGAGCAGCTGGGACTAAAAACTGGGAAGATTGAATGACCAGGAGAATCGACGGTTCTGATTTGCAGAGTAAAGAGATCAAACGGCCTAGATTTCGCTCGGATAAAAAGTATGAAATTACCATTAGTGAGGCTTGATCCTACAGTCCTTCTATTTCCACGCATGCAAAGATACAACGGCTATAAAATTTAGGGGAGAGTATGAATAGAGTGGTCCACTACCCCCCCTGTCGAGCATAAGCATGATGGAGAAGAGAGAAGAGTGCTCGAGTTTAGGGGAGAACTGAGGTGCCGAGTTGCCGAAGAAGGAGGTTGATGCCGGTGAGCTTTTCACTCCTCCTTCCTTTTCTATTTTGATTTAATTCCTCATTCACACCATGCATGTGTTTACACAAATTTAGAAAAGGTTTAAAGCTGAGAGAGAGGGAAACTTGAATGCCGAGAGGAGCTCCGACCCCCCTTTCCATTTAAATTCAGGTGAAGGTGCAAATTGCTATTAGAAGTCCTTAAAAATTAAATCTAACTAGTGGGTTTTTTTAATAAGAAATTTTATGCAAGATTCAACCCGACGGAGACTATTCACTTGTTTTTATTTTTCTTTTAAATTCTATTTTTCTTGCTTTAAATTTATTTTCTGTTGATGGATGAAAACGGAGAGGGTGGGTGAGGGTACGTGTAAGGAAAGGTTTGAAGTCGAAAATAAATATTTATATATATGCTTATATATTTATCTATCTCTGCATGTCAGTACATATATATTATGTGGGCGCGCATGTGCTTTATGTATATATATATACTTATTTATGTATATATGTATACAGATATGCATGCGTGAGTATATGTGTACATTCTATATGTGTGCATTTTCTGTATATATATATATACTGAGTGTGTGTTGGTTCATAAATATACATATAATCAATATATATATATATAGCTATATAAGTGTGTGTGCGTGACTGTATGCATGAAAATATTATGCATGCGCACAAATACCTATGTACATAAATATAGTAAAACCTAGAAGAGAAAATGGGTCGAACTAAAAAAAATACTCCAAAATTACTAGTGGGCAGAAATCAGAGTATATAAATTATGAAATAAAATAAAAGAAAAAAATGTACATAATAATAATAATTAAAAAAGGTATGTTTAATAGGGAGTTCGGGCTACTAGCCCAGTTAAAGGATGAGCTGGGTGGTTAAGAACTTGCAATGGTCAAATAAAAGAGCACCAGTGGGTTTGGGCTTGTGGCGCAAAGGAACACTACATTTAATTATGAAGTTTGGTAATGGACTGAATATAAAAATCTATAAAGGGATTTATAAGGGTATTAATACACCAAGCAAAAAAAAAGAGAAAAAATGTTATAAATACTTCTAATCAAATAAAAAACCAGACCCTGTACGTCTGATAAAAATTAGTTAGAGTGATTTTATAAATTTAAATTGGATTACACCGTAAAAAATACAAAGAAAATACATGAATAACTATTTGACAAAGTAAAGGAAATTTACAATGCTTAAGGAGAGTACATGGGAAAAACTTAATTGAGAATACAGAGATTAAGACTTTTCGTAAGGTCAAAAGTTTAGAAAAAAAATTAATGAAATTCAAATAAAATAAGAGTAAGAAGATACATTCACAGAGTCAAATCATAGTAGTAAACTTAAGAAAAATTTAATAAAGACTATTGAGTGAAAATTTGGGTCAATATAAGGAAAATTTTAAATAGTACCAAACTGTGTGATACATCTAACTTTTTAGTCAAATATCAATTTTGTGAGGGTGTGTATGTGATCAAAATATTGTCTATCTAAGTGATAGTGAACCCTATTACATGGACTATAAGGTTTGTATACTTTTCCTCTTGTATGATTATTGCATATGAGAATAATGTTATTGTGGATTGTAGTTGCTATGTGATCTTATACAAATGTGATGTTGTTCTTGTGAATTGTATCTGCTGTGTGATTTTGTACAAATGTGATGCTATTGTTGTGAATTGTACCTGTTGTGTGTTATAATACATATGTGATTAATGTTATTATGCATTGTATTTGTTGTGTGATCTAGTATAAATATGATTATTTTTACAATACATTATATTTGCTGTGTGATCAGGTAAAAATATGATCATTGTTACTGTTATTGTATCCACGTTGATAGTGGTGTCCCGTTAATTCTTCGTGATAGTAAACTATAATAAATTATATTAATTATTTAAATTAATTTTTTAAAGAATACTGTTGCCTACATCAAATTCTTATATTTACTTTTAGCTTTTTTAGTCATTTAAAGGAATTTAAAAACTTGTGACTATTTTTTAATAAAATACACAATTACAACAACAAAAGAAAATGGATCAAAATTTGAACAGTAAAATATTATGTCTGTATGAGTATAATGGCATAAATCTCGCTTATTCTCTCCATGTATCCCCTATGTATTGGATTCCACTGGTGGTTAATCATGTCCTGATTCCTGCTTCACTGCATCTGTAAATAAATAGGAATGATCCTACGCATGCCCATAGATTAAAATAATGTATTAAAATTAATAAAATTCCTAAACCGGAGTCGCCCTCAACTCTCTCTCACACTCCATACAGTCCCCTTTTTCCCTCTATAGAAATATTCTAGATATCTTAGACTCTCCCCAAAGCTCACAGGTACAAATAGCCCGTTATTCACTTCCCTAACTTGTCCCCAATAGTCTCTCTACTCTTTGTCATCACTCTCCCACTCAAATAGCCCATTTATCCCTCTGTTTATATGGTTCCCATCACATTAGTAGCTAAATTTCCCTTAAATTTCAGCATAATTACCATGGCAGCTCTTATTTCATAACCCACATGTTACCTCATCCTTGGTCTACCCAGTCACCCCTTTTAGCCACTCCTTTGTAGGTTAAAGCACCCTCCCAACACAATAACCATCTACTACATATTTTCAGTTTTTAACCTTACCATTTGCAATTCCATCTTTCACATTCTGGTTTATCTATTTCAGAATGATAATATCAACAACCATCCATGCACATTCTATTTTCACATACCTGCAATCCTTTGGTGTTTTCCACCACTTTATTTTCCAATTCAGCATATACCATTTTATCTTGAATGTTAAATACATATTTAAACTGTAATAGTTTGAACTCTCATGTAGAGTCCTGACCGTACGCATACCATATCATGATAAAATAATCTATAAGAATACTTCATGCAACAAATTTTAAAATAATAAAAAGTACATCCCTTGCATACTTAGCTCAAAATATCTAATATCCATGAGGTGGAAGGAGTCTTGCACGACCCTTCTTCCTCGGTGTGCAAATCTCCTCTTCTTTCTTTTCGGCCGGTGGCAGAGGCATACACACCTCTACCTCTTTAACTTTCTCAACCATAGGTAAACACGCCTCTATTTTTTTTCTTAAAATAGTGTCGTTTTGGGGTCTTCTAAAACGACGTCGTTTTAGTTTGTTACATAGATGATCGTTGTCCGGCCACACACAAAACCCATCACAATATTTAGTTTTGTGTACGGTTTGTCCAAGTCAGTAAATAAGCAGTAGTATATTTAATATCTCGGTGTCACACCCATTCTGGCCACATAATTGCCATCCACTTATGCAACACATTTAATAACTTACAGCAGGTTAATGCATTACACAGTAAAAAAAATTAGCAGATAATATGACAAGGAAATGATGTGAAATCTAACCCATATTTGGCCACTCACACACATATAACTATTAACACAACATACAGCTCACAAATGCAACACACAATTGTTAATACAGCAGATGAGGTATACTATTTTCACACATTTACCAACTGGCCACACACCAGAAACAGTAACCCATGTTTCCTTACGAAGGTTTTCAGTTTAACACCATAGTCCCCTAAAAGGCCGTCTAATTTCTCTCCCTTTTTTTGCCTTATAACCCTTTCCATTTATTCCTATATATCTCCATCCATTCTCTCCCTCAAACACCTATCACTTATTCAAAATTTCATTTCTAAACCATTACAAATAAAACCTACATTCTGTTGTTTCCTCCCCTTGACTCTCCCTAAAAACAGGCCCTGACTTCCCATCTATTTTCCTTCTTCAATGTTCATTTGTACTTTTCCATTTTTTTATTTTTAAATTAATTTACATTCATTTGTCCCTCTTTTTTTATCAGATCTGATTTATTCTTCTGGGTTACTTTTGGCCATTCATCCTAGTTTCTAGTTTTTAGGACCCTAATTGATTTTCTACAAAATGTCAGCCTTTTATCATGAAAACCCTTTTAGTAAACTATATTGTGTTAGAGTCGATGGGTGAAGCGTGTTGTTCTGTGACTATAAACGTAAACCATACTGTATTATTGAATATCGTATTAATGTTACTGTAGTACATTGTGAAAACAATGGGTGTGCATTGTCACTGTAAATAGAGAAAATAAAACTATAGTCGTAATTGTGACCATTTAACAATACTATCAGCTATGACCACTACAAATAAAAGATTAAAGAAGTATTAGAGTAAAGAAAAAAGAGAAGAGAGGTATTCGATTATCAGTCTTAGAGGTTAGGGTATTAAATTATTTTTATTGAGCATGTTCATTCATTCCCATTTTTTGGAGCACAAAAACCAAGAAAAAACTCAAGATTAGTCGAAATAATGAGATCTATAGGGTGTGGATGATATATGTTAACATCAGTTAGTGTCGACATAATTTTTCGAACTCTAAACCATTATCTACCTTCTTGAAAGTGTTAACATCTCATGTTACAGGCAAACTATTTTAAATTTCACCAATGTTGTAAGGGAAGAAGTCATAGACAAAGTTAATTTATCCGCATTTTATGTTAATTCAACTTAGCATCAATTTGTGGTTAATAGGCATGGATACTCGTGACTCCATCTAGAGTACGGATCATTCCAGTATATGTTACTATGAATACATATATTTATATGGGTGCAGTTACATGTACAAAAAAATTTTAAGTATATAAATCTGTGCATTGTGGATATATATATAAGCATATGTATGTACATATGGAAAAATAAAAGAAATGAAGTAAATAACTAACAATTGAATACGAAAAATGATTTTAAAATTTTAATCACAAGCTTAGTGATTTAAAATAAATTAAAGTCAAGAACTTGGTAGACCAAGAGAAACACATAGGTAAGTAGAAGTCTGCCATTAAACTTGTTTAAACACTTATAAAATTAATCAGCAAAGAAGGCCATAAGAAGAATAAATTGAAAATAAAAAAATAGTAAAATAATAATAATACCTTAATAAAGCAAATGGAGAACCAAAGTAAGTACATTTAGAAATTGTATTAATAAAATAAATAGACAATTAAATTATGAATCATTGACCAAAGTGGTAAAGTGATATGATGACAAAGTTTTTGGAATAACAAATGAAATTGAGAATAAAAAAAGATATTAAGTTAAATTACAAACAAAAGAAACACTAATTAAAAAAATAAAAATTGAACCAAATAAGCAATAAAATTTGAATAATATAAATAAGTTAAGGAATATTACAATGGGGGATAAGAAAATTCAAAATAACAATAAATAAAAAAAAGAATTGCTGAAAGATTATGAAACCCGTTTAGTATGTATTAGAGAAGGAGGGTGCGCGTGTAGCCATTTTCGGTAACTGATGTGCCTCAGTCAGACAAGCTGCGAAGCCCCATATTGAACATGTTTGAGAAAGTGTTCAGTGATACCCATTACTGCAAGTGGAATGGGGATTTGATGCTAAGTGATTAGTATTTTCTATCCATATTGTAAAAGAAATCCTTAATGCCCTTAATGGTACTAGTAAAAACAACATTATCATATGAAACTCTTTAATAAATAAAAATAAATGTCAACAGAAATGTTAGGGGTCTATTGTGGATGAGGAAGTCGATGTCATTATGAGTATTCTGATAAGCATGAGGAGTAGGGCTGAGAAATGTATTCAGAGTCACTCGAAGGCTCATTTTTTTGAAATCCTTACCACCTAGCGCCTATATCATCTCCAAATATTTCCTCTTTTTTTAAAACCTTTGAGATTTGGTCCTTCCTTTTAACCTTTTATATTATTTTAAAATTTTGTTTCTACTAAATCTTTCCAACATACTTTGAGGTTCGCTATTCAATTTTTGGGATGTCACATATCTTCATCCTGCAAATTTCTTCAAAACACTTTCAAGACATTCAATTATGAATTAGATTATGCACATTTAACAAAATGATCCACATTTAAATTACTTACCTCTTTACCCATTCTACAGAACTATACTCATTTACCTATACTATTTTGTTTCATCCAGTCTGGAATTTAGATATATGCAACAAAATTTCTAGCAAGTTGGAACATTATAACAGGACATACATATCACTAAGATCATTAAACACTGAACTTACCTAATTATATTTCCAATTTTCATTCTCATCATTACACCTCTTTTATATATGTTTTTCTTTAATTTCTTTCCCACCAAAGTTCACACGCAGCTCCACCAGCCCAACTCCTTATTTGTATTTGTCACATCAGAATGTAACGCACGCACATACACAGAGCTTGCACCTTACTCATCGAACCAAGCCCTTCAAAGCCTTCTTTTTCTCGACTACATCTCTGGCCTCATTTATCACATGCATTTGGGATATTCACTCCCATTCGAACCCTCTGATATTCGATCCACTCTGCTGACTAACATGGGTCAGCTATTGCACATCACACGGCCAACATAAGCCACACATACACCACAATGATAGGCCCTGATTTCCACATCACATGGCCAGCATGGGCCAGCTGTTGTTTCCTCCCCTTAACTCTCCCTCAAAATAGGCCCTGATTTCCCATCTATTTTCCATCTCCAATGTTCATTCATACTTTTCCATTTTTTTTATTTTTAAATTAATTTACATTCAGTTGTCCCTCTCTCTTTATCAGATCTAATTTATACTTCTGGGTTACTTTTAGCCATTCATCCTATTTTCTGGTTTTTAGGACCTTAATTGATTTTCTCCAAAATGTCAGCCTTCTATCATGAAAACTCTTTCAGTAAACTATATTGTGTTAGAGGTGATGTGTGAAGTGTGTTGTTCTGTGACTATAAGCGTAAACCATACTATATTATTGAATATCGTGTTGATGTTACTGTAGTACATTGTGAAAATAATGGGTGTGCATTGTCACTGTAAATAGAGAAAATAAAACTCTAGTCGTAATTCTAACCATTTAACAATACTATCAACTATGACCACTACAAATAAAAGATTGAAGAAGTACAAGAGTAAAGAAAAAAGAGAAGAGAGGTATTCGATTATCAGTCTTGGAGGTTAGGGTATTAAATTATTTTTATTGAGCATGTGTAGTTCATTTATTCCCATTTTTAGAGCACGAAAACCAAGAAAAAACTCAAGATTAGTCGAAATAATGAGATCTATAGGGTGTAGAGGATATATGTTAACATCAGTTAGTGTCGACTTAATTTTTCAAACTGTAAACTATTATCTAACTTTTTAAAAGTGTTAACATCTCATGTTACGGGCTAACTATTTTAAATTTCACCAATGTTGTAAGGGAACAAGTCATGGACAAAGTTAATTTTTCTGCATTTTATGTTAATTCGACTTAGCAACAATTTGTGGTTGATATGCATGGATACTCGTGACTCCATCTAGAGTACAGGTCATTCTAGTATATGTTACTATGAATACATATATTTATATGGGTGTAGTTACATGTACAAAAAAATAGAAAAGTATATAAATCTGTGTGTTGTGGATATATATATAAGCATATGTATGTACATATGGAAAAATAAAAGAAATGAAGTAAATAACCAACAATTGAATACGAAAAATTATTTTGAAATTTTAATCACGAGCTTAGTGATTTAAAATAAATTAAAGTCAAGAACTTGGTAGACCAAGAGAAACACATAAGTAAGTAGAAGTTTACCATTAAACTTATTTAAACACTTATAAAATTAATTAACAAAGAAGGTCATAAGAATAATATATTAAAAATAAAAGAATACTGAAATAATAATAATACCTTAATAAAGCAAATGGAGAACCAAAGTAAGTACATTTAGAAATTATATTAATAAAATAAATAGACAATTAAATTATGAATCATTGACCAAAGTGGTAAAGTGATATGATAACAAAGTTTTTGGAATAACAAATGAAATTGAGAATAAAAAAAGATATTAAGTTAAATTACAAATAAAAGAAACACTAATTAAAAAAATAAAAAAGAACCAAATAAAAAATAAAATCATAATAATATAAATAAGTTAAGGAATATTACAATAGGGGATAAGCAAATTTGAAATAACAACAAATAAAAATAAAAGAAAACTGAAAGACTACAAAACCCGTTTAGTATATGTTAGAGAAGGAGGGTGCGTGTGTAGCCATTTTTGGTAACTGATGTGCCTCAATCAAACAAGGCTGCAAAGCCCATACTAAACATGTTTGAGAAAGTGTTTAGTGATACCCATTACTACAGGTGGAATGGGGATTTGAGTGTTAAGTGATTAGTATTTTATATCCATGTTGTAGAAGGAATCCTTAATGCCCTCAATGGTATTGGTAAAAATAACATCGTCAGAGGAAACTCTTTAATAAATAAAAATAAATGTCAACGAAAATGTTAGGGGTCTGTTGTGGATGAGAAAGTCGATCTCATTATGAATATTCTGATAAGACTGAGAAGCAAGGCTGACAAATGTATTTGGAGTCACTTGAAGGACAACAAATACATTGTAAAATTGGCATACCAGTGTTTGATGGGTTTCCATGCAAATAATACACAATGATCATTTAACATGTGGAAGTATTTGTGGCAGTCAGAAGGCCCCCCCCAAGTTAAGAATTTCACATGGAGATTGGTGAATAATATCCCCCTGGTAAAATCTAAACTATAGGAGAAAGGGATTGGAATTGTGAACGTGCATCCTAGATGTGACAAGGAGGAAACCATCGAGCATGTCTTTTTTTATTGTGAAAAAAGCCAGGGCTTGCTGGTGAAAACTTGGTATACACTTCCAGGCAAGACAAACCAACGACGTATTTAGATGGATGGAACACCAAGATAAAACAATGGCAACAACAGGAGTTAACAGAGATACTTTGCTGCTTGCCTTTGACTTGAGCAGAATGAATTTCTGTGAACTTGAAGGATGTTTGGTGATTAGACCTCCATCTTTCTAGCGAGGAAGTTTTTGCATGAAAGGAGACAAGCACATTAAGTTAAAGATAGAGACAAGGTACAACTCTCGCACACCAAGTCAAGGTCACTGCTGTGGGAAGCTCCATCGCTTGGGATCTGGAAATACAATCTGGACGGTACAATTTTTAACACAACTTATTAGGCAAGATAGGGAGTAGTCGTACGAGACTTGATTGTTTTCTCTAACAAGTTATGAGGGTGTTGATCTCCCTATCTAACTGAACTACTTGGCTACTGTAATTCACTGCAATATACAATCTCCAATATCACTGGGTTGGGCGTTGTCGAGGTGGACGCATAAATGGTAAAAAATGCTTTGACGACCAATGGGGAAGATTGCTGTAATGTTTTCCTAACTCTTAATGAATTGATTACTTTAAAAAAATGAAGACAATAGACTTTTTATTATTTATGAATTAATCTTATTTGATATATATATGTATACATACAGCTAGTGAAGTGCGCACTACACTAAGCCACATCATCTTGTAATATTGATTTTTTACGCAATTAATTAAAAGATGCATTTAATTCATTAATTAGATGAATATATGTGTCATTTTATGAAGTAAAGTTATATGAAGTGAATATATATAAGAATATACATTTTTATTAATAGATAGAAAAATTGAATGTAAATAAGAATATACATATTCTTATATGTACGAATATTAGAATATGAAATGAAATAAATTTAACCAAAAAATTGTAACAAAATTAGTTGTCAGTCCATACTAGAACTGATCGGACTAGATCCAGTCATACCATATAAATGTTCAATTTAATGTTTTGCAAAATTTGGAGTTTACCAACATAAAAATTTTCTATTCTCATGTTTAATTTACTTGCTTTATGCTTGCTTTGCTTATTTCTTAATGATATTAATGAAATTTAAAAAAACATAATTATTTAGTACATCTCACCCCAACATAAAACCAAGGATGGGATGGAGGCTTGGGAAATATACTTTACCATATTTATTTCTTCCTACCACAACTCAATATTATATATATATATACATAAAACAAATATGTATATTATACATATAGCATTTAAAAATTTCTTTCAAGAGAAAAGATAATACATTATCAAGTAATTTTAAGAAAGATTAATTTCATTTTAACTTTCCAAGACCACCATAAAAAAATGCAAGACCAAACTCTTTAGATCTCCCTAAATTCAAAGCATAATTTTGATAGCCTTTGTTTCCACAAATCAATAAGATGATGATTAGTTTCATCAACAATTCTAACTTTATAATATGTCGCATTTGGTCCATTACTAAGGCCCAATGAAAAGTGACCATTCCCCATTGGACGGCTAGGTATGTTATATAGACTAAATACTTTTTTTCTCCAGCTCATGTAAGTAGTCAAATGCATTAAAAAAGAAAATCTTTGCGATAGCCAAAATCCAATTTCCTCATTTTTATATGCCGACCATCCTAATTTACCATCAATAAAAAAAATTTCTCAATTAAAAAAAAATAAATTATACATAATTACTAAATTAATATATTCATATTTTAACCTAAAAAATTGTGAATTTATAAGAATATATTTCTAAACCACGTTTAGAAATTTTGGGAAGAGAAAAATCAAGAGGTATGTCCTTTCGAGAAAAGCAAAGCGAATTAAAATATTGACAAAAATACACACTTTAATAAAATAATTTTTTTAATGACATATGCATATTAACCTAAAAAATATATAAATATCTCTATAAAAATAGAAAATAATAATAATCGTTGCTAACCTTCCATTGTAGTTTTAATTAAGTTTGAGAATAAATTTCATCCAATATCTGAAAAGAAAAAGAACCAAAAGGTCATATGGCTTACTTTCCAACCGGCTTCTATGTATTCATCGTTATTTTGGATATGAATTTGACTTGAAGTAAATTTAGATTATCCAACGATAAGATTATATCACAATCAAACACTTCAACTCAATTATACTTCTTACTGTTTTTTGTTTAAGTGACAACATATTCCTATTATTTCCAACTTTAAAAGAATTCTTATACTTACTTTTAAGTATTTTAGTCATTTAAAAAAATTTAAAAACTTGAGACTATTTTTTTAATAAAATACACAATTATAATTACAAAATAAAATGGATCAAAATTTGAACAATAAAATAATATTTTGTCCTTAATATAATTCTTACATTGTGAAATGAACAGATTTACTATAATTCATATAATTATTTTTTAGTTTATTTATCTATTATATATTTTTTAATTATAATCATACTAAAATTAATTAATTAATTTTTTTTTTCCATAAATCTTCAAATAAAATTATTTTAAATTTAGACAGTTGAAATTATAATTTATATTAAAATTAAATTATAAAATTATTTAAAACTTTTAATAAAATTATATCTAACACAAAACAAAAAATCTAGTTTATTTTAATAGTATTATTAACAATCCAGAATTTTTTTTTTCAAATTTTCTTACTTGAATTAATTTAAATGAGGAAAAAAATTTTCATTATCATATTAATTCAATTGAAGAAGAATTTGAATGTACAAATCAACCTACAAATAACAAAATAAATAATTAGGCGTAATTTGCTTTTCTTAGAAAAAATGAAGAGATAGGCTAGCTGAATATAATAATTTATTGAAATATGAGAGGAAGAAGTAAGAGAAACTAATTGAAAAACTCAAGTTTTGATTTATGATTAATGTTAAAAGCCTTCAAGTACATGGGTATTTATAGGTACTAGTACTAATATTACTACTACTACTAATATTATTATTAGTATAAATATTACTACTACTGCTAGCACTACTGTTACTTATACTATTTTTACTACTATTACTACTTGTACTACTACTGTTATTATTACTACTACTTCTATTACTACTACTACAACTGCTGGTACTACTACTACTAATACTGCTACTACTATTGTTAAGACTACTGCCACTACTACTGCATTATATATAACACCATAAAAAATATTATTTAATAGTATTATTAATTATCCATCTTTTTTTTCAAATTTTCTTACTTGAATTAATTAATTAATTAATTTAAATAACGAAAAAATGTTTCGTTGTCATATAAATTCAATTGAATAATTTAAACGTACAAATCAACCTACAAATAGTAAAATGATCAATGAATTTGTGTTTTTAGAAAAAATAAAAATAAACTAGCTGAATATACTAATTTATTGAAATATAAGAGAAAGAACTAAGACCGACTAATTGAGAAAATCAAGTTTTGATTTATGGTTGATGCTAAAAACCTTCAAGTACATAGTATATGTAGGTAGCAGTAATAGTGGTACTACTACTACTACCACCAATTGTAACACCCAATCTTTTCTTTTTTCTTTTTATTAATTATTATTGTATGAATATAATTATTATTTATGTATTTTTAAATTGAATTTAATTTAATTTATTTTAATAGAAATAATAATAATAATAATAATAAAAAGGGGTAAAAATTATTTACGGATTTAATTGAAAATAATTTTGGAAAAAACTGGTGAAAATTTGGGTTCTAAGGGTATTTTTGAAAGAAAAATAAAAAACCGAAGGTTAAAACGCAATTTAGAAAAGTTGTGTCACGTCAGCTGCCCGGTCAGCAGCCCTGACCAACCAAGACGCGCCAGGTGGTAGAGACACTGACGCGAGAAAACCACGTGGGAGGGAGCCACGTGGGCGATCCACATGCGCACAATCGAACGGCTGAGATCCGTTCCCACGAGCACAGACGACTCAGATAAAAAACGCGCACAGACGGCTAGATTGCATCACACACGAAAGGCTCAGATTGAATCGTGCACGGACGGCCCAGATTCACTCCCTATTTAACCGCGATTGGACGGTCCAGATTAAAAGCGATGGAGGGCTTAGATCAAAAGTGGATGGATATAAATAACCCCATCCGCACCCAAATCCTAACCCTAGCCGCCATAGCTCCTCGCTGAAGAAGACAGCCCAGCCGCCGGGGAGCCGACCGCCGCCACCCACCGCCATATCGGAGCAATTTTTGACCGCCAAACAAGGTAAAAATTCTACCATTTGCTCAAAATTTGGTATCTGGTTTATCTATTCTATGGTTTTAAATGAATGTATCACTGCTTATTTCACTGCTGTTTGATTTTGGGAATCTAAGATATGCTTGCTTTATTGGATGCACGTTACTTGTTTATGTTGTAATGGCCCTGGAAATTTAAATGAAATGTATGTATTAAAAATCTCAAATGCGGAACCGTAATAAAAATTTTGATTAACATCCCTTACACAATAACCAAAACGTACTCAAAACATGAAGGAACAAACTAACTAAAAGAGAT
>NW_019013628.1:0-16655 GCF_000150535.2 Carica papaya | reverse complement strand
TTGCATGTAATAGCGGCTGTTCGATTGCACCATAGGAGAGAACAAATCCAGATCGCCCATGCATGTGGGAACGCTTCCGGGCTGTCTGATTGCGGGGCACGCAGATTGCTAGCATGGCCTCCTGCGTGGCACCGAGTCAGCGTGTCTTGCCACGCGGTGCATTCCAGTTTGTCAAGGTTGCTGACTGGGCGGTCCTACGTGGTGCAATTTTCTTTAATTGTGTTCTGACCCTCAGTTTCTGAATTTTCTTTCAAAAACACCAGCCCAACCCAAATTTTCACTCATTTTTCCTAAAATTATTTTCAATTTCATCCTCAACCTATTTTTTTCATAATTCCACATTAAATAAAATTTTATTAATTTAAAAATTAGATTTTTATATATTTTTTAAATTTTAAAATTAATCTTGGGCCAAATTCTGGGATGCTCTGCCTTAACTTGCTGACACACCAGACACTTGAAAATAAAGTCGGTCACCTCCTTTTCTATCCTGTTCTACCAAAACTGGGATCGCATACTTTGATACATCTTAGTGCTTCCTAGATGCATGACAAACTTTGAGTTATGAGCCTCTGTTATGATGTCTCTTTTCAACTCACTATCACATAGAACACATGCCATGTCCTGAAGTTTGAGCAATCCATCGACAAAGACTCGAAATTCTTAATTTACTCACTGTTCTGCAACTTTCCTGAGGGCTGCTAGGGTGAAATCAGCGGATTTGGCTTTCTTTATTCTCTGGATCAACTCATGTTGAATAGTCAGGTGGGCCAAGCATGTAACTCTCTTCAGGTCCTGAAGTCATACCTGTTGTGCGGCCCCTACTACTTTATATTCTGAAACCATTAGGTGAGCTAATATACCTGCACTTTTTCTGCTAAGTGCATCGGCTACCACATTGCCCTTGCCCAAATAATACAAAATATTGCAATCGTAGTCCTTGACGAGTTCTATCCATCATCTTTGATGCATGTTGGGATCTTCTTGAGTGAATATGTATTTTAAACTTTTATGGTCGGTATAGATGTGAAACGTCTCTCTATACAAGTAATGGTGCCAAGTTTTCAGGGTGTGGATAATCACAGCAAATTCTAAGTTGTGCGTGGGATAATTTTTGTCATAACTCTACAACTGCCTAGACCTATAGGCTATGACCTTCCCATGCTGCATCAGAATACAGCCTAACCCCAAGTAGGAGGCATCACTATAAACTGTATATCCACATGTCCCACTCAGCAAGGCCAACACAGGTGTAGTAGTCAATTATTTTTTTAGTTTTAAAAAGCTCTTTTCACAGTCCTCGTTCCACTCAAACTTGACATTCTTCTTTGTGAGCCGAGTCAAAGGCCTTCTACAAACCTACGGTAATAGCCTGCCATCCCCAGAAAGCTACGAATCTCCTTGACCAAGGTCAATTTCTCCCAACCGAGCATTGTCTCAATTTTTTTGGAGTTCATTGACACTCTCTCCCTTGATATGATGTGCCTTAGGAAGGTAGGCTGCTCAAGCCAGAACCCATAGTTACTCAACTTTGCATACAACTTTTTCTCTTTGAGAATCTGTAAAACTTGAGTAAGATGGTGAGCATGTTCCTCTCTACTTTTTGAATAGATTAGATCATCGATAAATACAATGACAAACTGATCTGGGAATTATGTAAAAATTCTGTTCATCAAATTCATATAGATGGCTGGTATGTTGGTTAGTCTAAATGGCATGACAAAGAACTCATAATGTCTGTACCTTTTTCGAACAATTGTTTTAGGAATATCTTTTGCCTTGATCTTTACTAATGGTAACCTAAACGCAGGTCTATTTTAAAGAAGATCTGGACACCCTACAATTGATCAAAAAGGTCATCGATCCTGGGGAGGGTGTACTAGTTCTTGATCGTGATCCTGTTCAGCCCCCTGTAGTCAATACATAATCTTAACATCCTTTGCTCCTTCCTTACAAATGTGACTCCAGCACCCCAAGGGGACACACTATATTAGATTAGCTCACTATCCTATAATTCATTGATCTGTTTCCTAATCTCTTCCATCTCAACACGACTCATGTGGTAAAGAAAAACTAAGATAGGCTGCGTGTCAAATGGAAGGTCTATGGAGAACTCAACTTCACTATCCACTAGTAGTCTGGGAAGTTCATTAGGAAACACATTCGGGAAGTCTTGGACTACCAGGATCCTTGAATACAAATTTTTTCTTAAGTTTTTCCAATGTAGAGAAAACAACCGAGTTAAACCGCTATGTAATAAAAAAATTTCTATTAGGGAATAATATTCAAAACTTCTATTAGCTTCTAAATGACTCTTCGTTAGGAGGCTTAAATACAAATTTTCTCGTGAAAATAATCCACGGTGGCTGATACGTCGCTAACCAATTCATTCTTAGAAATACATCAGGATCTACCGTGTCAATCTCTATTAGGTCCATCATGGGTGTAACAAAGTCCCATAGAAGAGGGGCCAGATGTTGCTAGGGAGGGACTGGATGGCCCTATAACGGTGTCGGATGATAGGTTGGGGATCTGAATTGTATTGTGATGGTGTCGGATGATACGACGGAGGAGCACGGTTGCATCAAAGAAGCATTAGATCCTTTTGTTATAGGGGTGGCACATATTGTGGAAGTGGTGGAGGGTTAGACAGTTCCCTCCTCTCTTCCCTGGCCTACTAGGCAGAGATGAGTCTCTCTAAAATCTCGAAGAGTCGATCAACATCCTCTCAAAGTGACCCGTCTCGAGTTGCCTTGTCCAGTAAGGGACCTCATCTCCTCGCGTCTTTGTACTTATTTTTCACAAGGAAGGGTTGGGTGATAGTTCGTATTTGGTGTTTTTAAGTCTTTGTGTAAGGAATAGTTTTGAGAAACGCAGCTCTGATACCAACTGTAAAGGCCCGAAACTTAAAAAGAAATAAAGTTATGAATTAAATACGGAAGCGAAATAATAGAGTTTAGGGTTCACATTCCTTACATAATAATTTAGAATGCGTAATAGGGTTACGAGAATGTCTCTTCTAAAAGAAACAAATGAAAATCATATATATAAACAAAAGGCAATATACTGAGCATTCTAGAACGATCTTCACTAGCTTTTAAAGGGAGTCCGGGTGGTGAATTATTCACAACCCTCTTGTTGATCGGGATTTGGATCTAGGTCCTCTTGATCTGAAATAGTTAATGAAAGAGTGAGCTACAGTAGCCCAGTAAGAATATCCCACTACTCACCGATACAGAAACTGAAAGTTGGTAAAAATCATAAAAACAATTAATGGAGGTCTTGATTTAAGTAAATTCATTTATCATAAGGAAAAAAACTATGTATTGCATATACTTACTGTTGTGAGATTTCTAAAATTAACATATAGAGACATAATAATTCAAATAACATTTTAATCTCATTTTCGAGTGAGCAATAGCAACCACTTTCCCCTTTTATTTGTCAATTGGTATCCTTGGGGGCCCATAACAATGTCCAACTACACGGGAACCAATATTCAACATTGTCAATTAACCGGTCGTCTCCATACCCTATCTGGTATGAGCGCCAAAAAATACCATCCCTCAATACCCCATCCAGTATGAGGGTGAATTGGACCGTCCCATACCTCGTCTGGTATGAGTGCCAAAAATACCATCCCTCAATACCCCATCCGATATGAGGGTGAATCAGGCCGTCCCCATATCCCGTTTGGTATGAGCACCAAAAATATTATTCTTCGATACCCCGTCCGATATGAAACAATGTTCACGATAGGGTTCTCTATGTACCCGGTCCGTCCACAATCTCACAAGATATCCAATACGGTTACCATTCATTAATTCACGTGACCAATTAATTTTTCGTTTGCATATTAATTTTCAATTTCACAAATCAACCATAAATCACGCAAGACAAGCAATATATATATCAAGGAAGCACAACTGAATCAATCAAACATTCTAGTATATTATCATGTATTTAAAGTTGTAAATTCAACAATCAATTATACAGGACAACAAATAAATGATTAACCAGTTCTGGCTCCATTGGTAACCTGTAATTATTCTCAAAATTTTTTAAATTACACGAAATATCATATTATCGATTATTAAGCTTCAATCCCGTAACAGAGAATAAGGTGAGAGATTCTTACCTGAATAAATATCCAAAACATCGAACTTTCTACTACACCTACTAGCGGTTCCCAAGTTTCTTGAATTTTTCTTCGACGATTAAAATATGTTTCACGTACCTAAAAATACCCGAACAAATCCAAAATTAGTGTTAAAAACCTTTTTCAACAAATTTAAAATTTTGGCACGAAAGCACCACCCTCGGGACAGTGGTTTGCCTTGGCCTGGCCATTTCTAGCCAGCTTTATCCAGTTTCAATCAGTTTTATACACATCCATATGAGAAAATACGTAAGGGGGCCTCAGTTGGCCGAAAAAAGTCAAAAAATAAAAATCTACCAGTGGTGAGATTTTTTATTGCGGCGGCTCAACCGGCTCACCCTCGCGGCTAGGTATTTTTCTTCAGTCAACATGTATAAAACAGAACGGTGAAAACAATGGTGAAAAAATTGCACAAAACGGAAAATGGAAAGGGGTTCATCGAAGAAGGTTTCAGGTTTTGCTTACGGCTTCGTTATTAGGCTTTGCCCTCGATTTTTGGCTCACTTGCCATTCCTTTTGCTTCAATTTGGCCATGGGGGT
The DNA here is from genome assembly GCF_000150535.2 of Carica papaya. The sequence continues at coordinate 11,956 of NW_019013628.1, read as the reverse complement.
GCTCAGAATCAAATTTCGAGCTAATAAGAGAATTTTTACTTTTTTTGGCGGTCAGCTTCTTTTTCCGGTGACTGGTTCTTCTTCTTCCGTGGGAGGCTAGTGTGATGCGAGATATTTATACTCGTCTCGCATTAATTTGGGCCGTTTATCACATTTGATCTTGACTGTTTGATCACGTTTAAAGAAAAAATAAATTTGGACCGTTCATCACGATTTGATCTCGGCCGTATGATCGCGTTTAAAGAGGGAATAAAGCTGGACTGTTCATCATATTCAATTGCGATTGTCCGATCGCGCATGAAGAGGGAGCATGTCTGGACCGTCCACGTGCTTGGGAATGCTTCCGGCCTGTTCGATAGTGGGGCACGCGGATTGCCAACGTGGCCTCCCACATGGCACCGAATCAGCGTGCCTTGTCATGCGGCACGCTACGATTCGTCAGGGTTGCTGATTGGACAGTTCTACGTAGCACAATTTTTCTTAATTGCGTTCTGACCTCCAGTTTCTGATTATTCTTTTAAAAACACTATCCGAAACAAATTTTCACCCAATTTTCTCAAAATTGTATTCAATTCATTCTCAACCTATTTTTTCCATAGTTTCACATTAAATAAAATTTTATTAATTTCAAAATTAGATTTTTATACATTTTTTAAAATTTAAAATTAATCTGGAGCAAAATTCTGGACCCAGGTATTACAATGATAATAATAGCAACCAACAATTCTGCATTCAGTGAAGTCTTCCCCATATCTAAATGTTTTAAAACCAATAAAAACTATTCAATTTATAGTATTTTGATGTTTTAGTTGAAATAGATTTGGATATATTTGTAGACTAACATTTTCGTATTTAAATTTTTTTAAATAAGAATATTCATCCTAATTTAAATATAAAATTAATTTTGATATGAATTTTGGATTGGATTGGATTATATTTTTTAATTCTGGATATGAATTTCGGATTGTATTGGATTGGATTGGATTATATTTGTTAATTCCGGATATGAATTTTTGAATCGATTGGATATATTTTTAACTTTGGATATTAATTTTGGATTGATTATATTTTCCTTAAAAGTGGTAGCTATAAGAAGAGTTAAAGGAAATGAATAAAATGAGATATATCTAGAGATAAAAAAAATCTCAAATGGATTTTATAAAATAGATTTAATTAGTTTAATAAAAAAAATTTTGAACACAAAATATCACATCAATATATTCGTATATGAGTTTGTTCTTTTTTTTGAAAGGAGATAAGTTACCCAAAAAAATTGAAGTTTTTTTTTCTCATTTCAATAAAAAGTCATGAATTAGAATACAATCAAATATTTAATTAAGTAGACGACAATGAGAATTTAAATCACTAAAGATTTTTCTTAATTGAAAAAAATTATGACACCATAAAAGAAAAAGATAAATATGGAAATAAAGAAGAAATAAAATAGGCAGAAAGAATTAAAATAAATTTTATTTTGTCTAACACAAAATAATATTGTTGAAGATATTAAAATTATTGCAAATTTTCTTTTTTTTTTGCGAAAATTCGCTAACTTATGAATTTTTGCATGACCACAATTTATGTTTGTGAATTAAGAATAAACAGTTTCATCTTGAGATGAGGACCATATTCAGTATTTAGTTGTAAATGGGGGTGGGGGTAGCTCATTCTTCATGTCCTTCACAATATTAAATAGGTTGTGGTAAACATGGTTTGCGTATAAAAGGTGAAGCTAACAGGCTTAACCTTAACTCTATGGAGTTACTGAAAAGGATCGAGGAAAAACTAGCAGAAAACCTCACTTCACATATCCTATCCTTCTCTTCCTTGAGTTTCAGCTAAGAACTAGACTTGTTGAGAAAGATATTTAGAAAATTGGCCATGTCAATCACATGAATAATTTCTGTCCAGTGCTATAATTACTCAAAGATATTATAATACTCAGTCTATCACTGTGCTAAAATGATTAGAAAACTCTATTTATTTAGGTCTTTGGCCGCTTTAAACTTACATTAATTTACACTATTTAACATTTCTCGAGATTTGTGATTTTGATCTATTTTTATTTTTATTTATTTTATTTTTATTTTAAAAATATTTCAAAAGAAAAATTTAGAAAAAAATCATAAAATGGCGAAATGGGAGAAAGCCAGCTCGCGGGAAAACTGTTTGCCAACGCAGGTGTTGGGCACTATGCGAGCGTGCATGTGCGCACAGTGGCTGCGGGACGTGCGCACAGCGTGGCGTCAGGGCCTGCGTGTGCGTCCTGTCGCGCGTAGGCGGGCCATCCGTGTGTCACATTGCGCATGGACTAGCGCTGCACGCTGTGCGTGCGCCGTTCGCGTAGCCGGCCTACGCGGACAGGCCTTGTTCGCTTGGGGCTTGCGCGCAGGCTAGCCACTGAGTGACAACAGCAGGCCTGTGCACATGCAGCGTGATGGTCAGGCACTGCCACCTCGGGCAGTGCACCACTATCGCCGGTGGAGGAAACTTTCCTCCTCTATTTTTCGTGCCAAAAATATTTTTCTCCTCTCTCTTCACCAGATTTTGCCACTTGGCGTGAATTCAACATTTTTGAAATTCTATAAATTGCCCTTCCCCTTCCCTTCCTCTCCACCCTTCTATTTCTTCCATTTTTTAAGATTTAAAGAGAGGGAGAGAGAGAGAGAGAGATAATAAAATAGTGAGAGAAGAAAAAGGAAGAAAGGAAAACAGAGGAGAAGAAAACATCAAAGTTTTGGTAAGGAATTTAATATTACTTTTGACGTCTTAAGGAGTATTTTTAGATAAGCAAATTTAATATAATTATTATTTTATCTGTTTTGCATGCCTCTTTGTTCAAATGAGTCGAATTGTTTTGATTTTTAAGCATGCTACGTGAATTACTGACACTTGATGAATTTGCATGTAATATATGTAATATGTAGTTTGTAAAAATAAAAATAAAAAAAAAAAAAGAAAAAGAAAAAAGTGGAGTTAAGCCTATATGGTCCAAAATATATATGTATTGATATGTATATTGAATCAAGTGTCTCGTTAGGCTTTTTATCTCTAAGGGGCATTTATTTTTCCCTCTCCTATCTGGTCTGGAAAGGCGTAAGAGGACCACTCTCAGTGGATGACAGCGTACCCTCTGACAAGAGTGGTATCACACTATCTATAGGCGTCACTCGTTGCTAAGTAATGTCGTGGCTATAGATGTATGTTAGGACCACTATGGTTAGTGCGACCGTGATCATATATCATGCCATAGTTTGGCTAGCCAGAAGTGGGCTTTAGCAAATTATCGTATCTATATCTGATTTCATCATTCCACTTAGGTAGTTGAAAATCTATATCTACCCTCAGAGATGGAAGTTTGTAATGACTTCGCGAGGCATGACAAGAAATATCTATGCATTTAATGATTTATTTGATTTTCTCTATTATTTTGCATGATATATGTATATTTAATTTTTAGTGCTAACGTACTATTTTGATATTCAAATAAATGATTTTTTCTAATGATGAGTTTGGTAAACGAGGAAGCTAAACTGTAAGGTAAAATAATGAACTTTTGAAATCTTACGATGTTAATTTAATACTGTTTTCCTTACTGAGCATATGGAACTCACTCTTTCCATCATTCCCAAATGAGGAAGAAAATGAGGAATCACAAACAGACCTACCGTTGGAAGTCTATGAGAATCCTGTGGATCCACAAGTCGGAGTGCATGATTGTTCCCACACTCTGATGAATTCCAGTAGCATAGTGAAAGAAGTGGCCCTTATGTTTTGTATTTATTGCCACTTTAAGCCTCAATGATGTATGTATTTGGAATATTATATACATTTGTAAGGGATTTGCTAAGGTTTGATTCCGCTGTATAAATATTATCATGCACTAGTTATTCTGAATCTGAATCTGTATCTGACACTCATTTGTCTTAATTGTCACCTGGGATGTCACAGATATAGCTTCCAAAAAATTTAGTATTAGTTTTCTACATTTTTTCTCCATTTCTTTGTGAGTTTTATATTTAACTTTCTTAATGATAATATGCTTAAAAATTTCACATAAAATGCATTTAAATGTTCTGAAAGTCATTGTACCACTAGTTACAAGAAAAAATCATTCTTTAAAGGCATGGGTTAGTTTAAACTTTTGCTAACTCTTTCTATGTTCCAAATCATTGCTTTTAAACAAAAGTCACTTTTAAATTCTCATTGTACTTAAAAATTTAATAGTGGCTTTATATTTTAGTTGCATTAAAGTGCATGTTAAAATTAAATGATCATAAATATAGCTAAAAACCTTATATTACATGTAGATATGAGATTCAAAGCCAATTGAAAACGGCCTCGACAAAGTTCTTTGGTTAATACTAGAACACAACTTAAGTGTCTAAAATCATGCTAGCGTCAAATTGAACATATCCAAGAATGAAGCTTTGCGTGATAACTAACATTTTAATTAAATGGAGGCAAGAGAAGTGCAATATTTTTTATACTTATAGTGAAATCCTAAATGATACTATGTTTTATGTCACCCAACTACAAGAATTAATTCTGCAAATTCCCAAATAAATGTTGTAATTCTAAGCTCTAGTTGAATTTCTTAAATTAGGATTAACAACAAAATTTAATTATACTAATACATATTAAAAGACTGTATAGTTAAAAAGTGAGGTGTCAATGTCAACTTCTTCAAGAGAATTGAGAAAATATTTCAAAAGCTTAATCAAGATTCCTTTTGGTGACTAAAATATATGTGCTCCATATGGTGCATGAATGGTGTTAGTCAAAGTAGTGATTTTTGCTATGTTTTATTGGAAGCAATTAAGTGAGATTATTAGTACTTGTCTTTGTAATCAAATTATATTTTTTCTTAGGTATTAAACTAAGTAACTTGCTAAGTACAAGTTACGCTTTTCTTATGCTTATGTATTCGGGTAATACAGTTGAAATGTTACTGTGGGAGTTAACAACAATCAATAATGTCCTTTCATTAGTTACCCATCAAAATGGACAACAACACTTTTATAAAATATTGCACCAAACATGTGCATGGCTTTTCTATATTTCAAGTGGTGAGAAAATAATCAAAATTTCACAATCTCATAACTGTACAAGAACATACTTAGGATCTTTAACGAATGAAATTTTTTCGTTCCCATAATTGTCGATATTGTAGCAAACTTTAACAATACTTCAATTAATCAAAATTTTAAATCAAACGTTAATTCGTTAAAAATCTAGTAAAATTTTGATTAATAGTTTCAGTAGTGTCAAAGGATTGTAATTAAGGACACATAGTTTTGAATGGCTTGGAAGTCAAAATAAAAACGCATATGAAATAAGTTGTAAGAATAACACGATAATAAGAAAATTTCTTGTGCTTACATCATGAAAGGGGCAAAAGTGATGGACTTGCTTCTTATGTTTTGTTATTTTATAGGTTAACATGATAAATTTGAACCACATTGATGGAATTAATTCTAATTTCATAATTGTAAAAATATTCATGCCGATGCATAAGTCCAAATTGGATCCAAATAAAGACATAATTTTATTAGTTTAAAGATTTAACTGTATATGACATAAGAGAGATCAATATGATCTAAATATTAAGCCCTAATGCGTTTCTCCACCTTCTCCACTTGAAGGAGAACTTTTTGGACATGGTGAAGGTTTAAACCCATTGTTTAAAGTAGCATCATCTATGCATTGACATTGATTATCTTTACAATGAATGTGACCATAGGAGCACTTAACATGACCACAATCTTTATCACTTGAACAAGCTCCATTGATTCTTAATATGATACCTGTGTACAGAGAGTTGATGGAATTTTTTATCAATAAAATAATACATTAATATTATAATTATAACCCAATAATGTATTTAAACGTACACAAATAAGAACTAAGCATGAATTACTAAAAAAAATAGTTGTACTCTATACTCAATTTAATGAGACTCACATGAGTTAATGATAATAATAGCAACCAATAATTCTGCATTTAGAGAAGTCTTCCCCATATTTAAATGTTTTAAAGCCAATAAAAACTATTCAATTTGTAATATTTTGATGTTTTAGTTAAGCTGAAACTAGATATATTTATAGACTAACCTTTTTATATTTAAAATATTTTAAACAAGAATATTCATGTTAAGTTCAATATAAAATTAATTTTAGATATGAATTTTGGATTGGATTGGATTGTATTTTTTTATTTTGGATATGAATTTTGGATCAGATTGGATCGGATTGGATTATACTTTTAAAATTAGATATTAATTTTAGATTGATTAAATTTTCTTTATAACTGGTAACTATAAAAATAGTTAAAGGAAATTAATAAAATAGGATATGTCTAGAGGTAGAAAAATATCTCAAATGAATATCTCAAATGGATTTTATGAAATAGATTTAATTAGGTTAATAAAAAACTTTTGAACACAAAATATCACATCTATAAATTCGTATATGAGTTTGTTCTTTTTTTTTTTTTGCAAGGAGACAAGTTATCCACGAAAAAATTGAGTTCTTTTTTCTCATTTCAATAGAAATGTATCAATTATAATACTATCAAATATTTAATTAAATAGACGACAATGAGAATTTAAATCACTAAACATTTTTTTCAATTGTAAAAAATCATGACACCACATAAGAAAAAGATAAATATGAAAATAAAGAAGAAACAAAACAGAGAAAAAGAATTAAAACAAATTTTATTTTATCCAACAGGGAATAATATTGTTGAAGATATTAAAATTATTGCAAAAATTTTTTTGTGAAAATTCACCAACTAATGACTTCTCGCATTAACCATAATTTATGTTTATGAATTAAGAATAAGCGGTTTCATCTTGAGATGAGGACCATATTCAATAGACTTATAAATTGGGGTGGGGGTTACTCGTTCTTCATGTCCTTCACAATATTAAATAGGTTGTGGCAAACATAGTTTGCATACTAACAGGCTTAACCTTAACTCTATGGAGTTGCCGAGAAGGATCGACAAAAAAGGAGCAGAAAACCTCACTTCACCTATCCTATCCTTCTCTTCCTTGAGTTTCAGGTATGAACTAGACTTGTTAAGAAAGATATTTGTAAAATTTTTATGTCAATCAAATGAATAATTTTTGTCTGGTGCTATAATTACTCAAAGATATAGTATCTAAAACATTTAGTATTAGCTTTCTACATTTTATATCCATTTCTTTATGAGTTTTGTATTTCACCTTTTGGATGATAATATGCTTAAAAAGTTCACATTAATGCATTTAAACATTCTGAGAGTCATTGTACCACTAGTTGATTACTGATTTGTCCACCAATGGAAAGTTATAGAACAAAGTATGATATATGGCATAGGAATATTTAGTATCTTTTTATTAAGCACGAGGTTTTGGAAACCTTGACCAATATTGTACCTGAGCCAAAAAATATCGATAGTGATCAGTACAATGATGATATGGCTGCATATCAGGAATGTTCCAAGATGGATCGTTATGCACTATACTATGTTGTATTGCATGCATCACAATCTCATTTGAGAGTTTGAGAGTTGTTCTACGGCTAAAGACATGTGGTACAAGCTTAAGGTCACTTATGGCCAGACATCCGCTACAAGGCTCCGTACGTTGGATTTAAAGTGGATGAAATATGAAATGGATCCAAAGCATGGTAAAGCTGAACAATTATGTGTCATGAGTGTTATGATTCGTGACTTTAGGGCTGGAGGGCGTGACATAAGAGATCGGAATAGGTTCTGGATGTGATTCATTCACTTCCAGATGAACATGAATATTGAAAAAGTTTTAAATTCCTGATAGTTCATAGTAAACATATTAATACTTTCTACGAAATTGATAGGCACATTGAGATGGAAGTTGAGCGTCAAAAGGTGTTTAATCCTTCTAATGTGGCACATGTTGCCCATGGGGTCAGACCCAAGGGAAACAAGCCTAATCGTACCAAGTAATTTAAGAAAGGTCGGCCACCATTTCAAGCAAATGGACCTAAAGGTGGTGTGGCCAAACAACCTAAGACTAAGGGCTATAAAGAGAAAAATGTAGTGCATATGAAGTGCTATAATTATGGTAACAAGGGTCACCTTATTCGTGATTGTTCCGAGCCAAAGATACTTTTCTCTATTTTACCTCTTAATTTATTTGTTTGTTTCCATGCATTAGTTGCTAATTCTTTTCCTAATTGGATTGTAGACACAGGAGCAAGCAAACATGTAGTTCAAGATCGAGTTAGATATGTGGACTACCATCGTCTCCCAGTGGGTTCGAAAACTATTGTATTAGGCAACAACAACGAAGAGGATGTCCTTGGAATCGAAACACACCAGCTCAAGCTACGTGAAGGAAGTACTTTACTCCTTCATGATACTCTCTATGCACCTGGGGTGCGATGTTGTTTACTTTCAGTTGTTTTCTTATTGATATTGAATTTTTCTTTTAATTTTAAGCCTCGTACTTTAGATATTTTATATCATGGCGATGTATTTTGTCATGGGTCTTTAAGAAATAATTTCTTTGTTCTTGACTTAGATGATAATATATATAATAATTATATACTTGCTTATGTTTCTTACTTTGACTGTGATTCTGAATATGTTAAATAGAATGCTAGACTTGGTCATATTGGCCAAGACCAAATGAGTAGACTGGTTAAGGAACGTCTTCTGGACCAACTTACTAAGGTTAAATTGCCTAAATGTGAGGCATGCTTAGCCGGTAAAACAAATAAAAAGCCTTTTGGAAAGACTTCAAGGGCGTTAAAGAGTAAAGACTTCAATTCATTTTGATATTAACGAGCCTTTAAATATCGAAGCACGTCATGGTTCCATATACTTTCTCATTTTTATAGATGACTATTCATGATAGAGATATGTGTATCTAATTTTTCTTCGCTATGAAGCGCTAGATATGTTCAAATGTTTTATAGCGAAAGTGGAAAATCAAATGGATCGAAGAGTAAAGACTCTTCAAATTGATCGTGGTCATGAATACCTTTCTGATATGTTCAAAAAATATTGTGAGAAAAATGGTATACGTAGGCAACTTACAATTTCCCATACTCTGCAATAAAATAGTGTTGTAGAGTGAAGAAATCGTACATTACTAGACATGATTAGATCGATTATGGCACATGCCAATCTCTCTACAAATTTTTGCGGAGATGCGTTGCTTACGACAACCTACATCCTTAACTGTATACCAACTAAAAATGTACCCGTCACTCCATATGAGTTATGGAATGACAAGAAACCCATTTTGGATCATTTACATCCTTGGGGGTGGCGGGCTATATGCATAACCCAATCCATAAGCACGAAAAATAAGTCTAAGAGTAACTAAGATGGTGTTCATCAGATATCCTAAACATTTCAAAGGATATGTATTGTTTGGAGAACACCCGAATGGTGGCATGACTGAAATTGACTCCCGCAATGTTGATTTCCTTGAGGACGAGTTCCGAAGCATTGGTGAAATAAAAGAGAATCTCAAGCTGTATGAGTTACAGGAGGACATGCAACTATCTATTGTTGAGGGGGAGGCATTGAAAACCTACCAAGTCACCAAAAATAGTGATATTCCACCAAATAAAAGAGATAGTGGGAGTGATCTTATTATTCTAGATGGTGAAAACTTGCCTACAAATGATAATCCACCAGAAAATGGGATTAGTCCTCAAGATCTGAGCTTGGAACATGAGGTTAGTCTTCATCATCTAGTCAGGTAGGTAATGAAGGTCCTAGAATCCAAAAGAGTGAATGTGGAAAAATTTCTCGACGATATTTTCAAATCGAATGAGAAATTTTCTTATGCACTCTTTTAGAAATTGAGGAACCCACCTCCTTTAAGGAGGCTGTGAATTCACCAAATAGTAAAGAGTGGATTGATGGCATGAGGGATGAGATGGACTCATTGACGAGACATAAGGTTTGAGAACTAATTAATCTCCCGCATCGACGTAAATCAATTAAAAACAAGTAGGTTTTCAAGATAATACATGGAGCGGATGGATCAATTGAAAAGGTTAAGACCCGACTAGTGGTGAAAGGTTTTACCCAAATTAAGGATATAGACTATAAAGAGACTTTTTCTCCTGTGGTTAGATTTACCTCTATTCACCTCCTTCTAGCCCTGGTTGCCCATTTGGAGTTAGAGTTATTTCAAATGGATGTTAAAACTGCTTTCCTCAATGGTACACTTAAGGAAGAAATATATATGGATCAACCTATTGGGTTTGTCTCAAAAGGTCAAGAAAACAAAGTTTGTTGTCTTAAAAGATCCATATATAGTCTTAAGCAGTCTTCCAGATAATGGTATTTCAAATTCCATAAAGTCATTACTTCGTTTGGTTTGTCCATGGTAGATGAAGACCATTGTGTGTATGTTAAGAAAACAATGGGAGGGATTATGTTTCTCTGCTTATGCATTGATGACATACTATTAGTTGAAAAAAAACATGGAAATGATCAATGCCATTAAGTAGTGGTTGTCTTCTGTTTTTGAGATGAAGGACATGGGTGAAGCCAGGTTTGTCTCTGGCGTAGAAATAATGAGAGACGGTCCTAAGAATCTTTTAGGACTGTGCCAAGAAGCATATATTAAGAAAGTCTTCAAATGATTTTTGATGTATTAATCCAAACCCGTTGACACTCCTGTTGAGAAGTATCTAACCGTTGGCCTTGACTAGTGCCCAAAGACAGATAAAGAGAAAAAGAAAATGAACAACATTCCTTATGCTAGTGCAATAGACAGTTTGATGTATGTCATGTTGTGTACACGGCCGAACGTTTATTTTGCGGTTGGTCTGGTAAGTTGTTATCAAAGCAACCCTGGACTTGCTCACTAGCAAGCAGTCAGGAGAATCTTGCGCTACCTTCATGGAATAAGTGACCTAATCCTCTGTTATCAATGAGGGGTCTGAAGGTTGAAAGGATATTCATATACAAACTGGGATGGCGATTGGGATGAGTCTAAGTCGACCTCATTATATATTAGTTAGATGGTGACTTAATATAACACTACTTGTTGCTTTTTGGTTGCACACCTCATATCCTGTATGAAGCGTGAAAGATATTTGATGTGGTAATATATTGTGGCTTGTGTGGCCGAGTGGTAGATTTTGTATATGTAAGAAACTTTTATACAGAAGTCATCTCTTTATTGAATTCAACACATCTTAAGAAAAGAAAGATAATAGAAAGTTAGAGCTATATACTGTTCTGATATGATGCAGTCATAGCGTGATTGAGAGACCCCTTGGAGATAACATTAATTATCTGACTCACTTCTGCTCTTTATCTAACTATTATACACAAAAAATTGTAATTTTAGTTGATGGAAGACACCTTGAAAGAGAAATTTGTGCTGCTTTTATAGATGAGAGGAGAGGCCAAAAGACATTCAAGGTAATTGAATGTGTTGATAACCGTTTTTATTATTGTAGATTAATACCCATAAAATACAATAATTTCTTTAATTTATTTTAAGGTTACCCACTCTATCAATGTACTTTTTTCTTTATAACGCTTATCTATTATTTTGGGTGTCCTTTAAGTTGGCTTCAACCGTTATAAGTGGATGAAAAAATAAAACACTAAGTTAATGGGTCATTCACTTAATTGCTGAAATTAACATTCTCTCACTTGACCCACAAAACTGATTATGAATACTATAATATATATACATTTTATACTAAAATATATTTATTAATAAAATAAATTTGATACGTGATTGCAATAAAATCAGCCAACAAGCCTAAAACTACTATACCATAATACTGAAATAACTTAGATTATAAATGTGAATTATAACGGTCACATGACTTTAATGTCACATTTCCTTCTATGCACCACACACCAATAACCTTTACTAATTCAATCCATAATGCCAAAATAGCCTCTATAATTTGTCTTCTCAAGATATTCCCTGTTAATAAAT
>NW_019013627.1:2629-18651 GCF_000150535.2 Carica papaya | reverse complement strand
TATTTTTTATTATAAAATAATTTTTAATATTTTTATTTATTTTTAATTTTTATTTTCTAATAAATAAATACAAAATAATTAAATCATATTTCAATACTTTAAAAATAACTCAAATATTATTATTAATTAAATAAAATCTATTCAATTAATAAAATAATGGAAAAAGATAAAGAAGAAGAGAAGAAAGGAAAAATGACAAGAAGTCTAAAATAAGTATTTTTTAAAGAATAAAATGAGAATTAATAAAATTTAATGATGGTACAACCAAAACAAAAATACGAGTCCGTAAAAAGCTACCAAATCAGTGATTTAAAAAATTTAGCTAAATTTTGTCTTTTAGATACCATTAAACACCATAAACTAACTATACCATCAGCAAACAAATATGATTTTATCATCCCACGACCATATTCTACATTAATGAACCATAAAAATAACATCATCCAAACATATAAAAAGTGTAATGGCTCCGTAAATTTAAATGAAATATATATATTAAAAATATCAAATGTGGAAGCGTAATAAAAATTTTGATTAAAATCCGTTACACAATAACCAAAACGTACTCAAAACATGAAGGAACAAACTGACTAAGAGATGTACTCGAAATAAAAACTATAAATATAACTATAAAGTCTTTAGGCGTCCCATTCGCCATCTTCCTGCGGAACGGGCTCGGGAACAACGTTTTCTTGATATGAAATATTTAAATAAGGGATGAGCTACACCAGCCCAGTAAAGACATCACACTATCTCACCGCCACGAAAGTAAAGGTGGGTAAAAAAAAAAAATGACCAATGGAGCATAATTTATAACGAACTCGTTTATTAATATAAAAACCTTTACTGTTCACTTATCTCGATGAGATTCATGAAAATGATATATGAAAGCAATAACATTATCATCATCATGAAATCATATAAACTGTATAACATAACACTTCCACGCCTTTGCATTTCAATCATTAAACAATATATTTTCCTCTTTTACCAGGCTACTAGTATCCATGGGGATCCATAAGGGGTCCCCGCTACCCGTGAACCATTAACATTACAACCTGATTCCAGGACCGTCCCCATACCCCGTCCGGTATGGGCGCCAAAACCATGAACCTCAATACCTCGTCCGGTATGAGGGTGAAACGGGCCGTCCCCATACCCCGTCCGGTATGGGCGCCAAAACACATAAGGTCTCCATACCCCGTTCGGTATGAGAGACCACGTTCCCGGTAGGGTTCCCTACGAACCCGGTCCGTCCACCATCTCCCAGGATATCTAGTCAGGCTGTACACATTATCCACTTATCAATTCACATAACCTTTTTGCTTTTTTCCTTGATCTCAATCATCCAATCATACACAACATGTAAACCAGTAATTGACGCCAAACAAGACAACACAGTATTGGGTTCACCATAATACAAACCATAATAAAAGAAATCATGATTCATGCATACGAGACCACAACATAATTACATCAAACATCATGCTGCATTTAATACTGAAAATTAGATCAAACAATAACAGACCAACACTGTATCAGACTCGGGCTCTATTGGCAACCTTAATCAATTATATATCTATAAAGTCACACAGTACAGTTTAATTATTTATTTAGCTTTAATACCGCGATAGGAAATAGGGTGAGGGGTCTTTACTTGTTTCGGGGTCTGAATTCGACTCTACAGTACGCCTACAGACTGTCCCTAATTTTCCTAAATTTTTCTCAGAAAACTGAAACGCACTACCGGTACCTGCACGTGTCCCAAAAAATGCCAAATCAAACCTAGGGCCCCTTTCGACCAATATCGCAATTCCAGCACGGCGGCTCCGCCGTACTCCGGCGTCGGCGCCGCCGCAAGTGGTGGCGATTCGCCTCAGGTTGGCCGTTTTTGATCGAATTCGGCCACACTTGCATCGGTCCCTGCGATAAAACAACCCTAGGGCCCTTGGTGGGCCAAAAAATCACGAAAAATTGAAACTTATCGGCGGCAGTGCTCTCGGGTGCGGCGGCTCCTTCGGCGTGAGTCGTGTTTTGATATTTGGCTCCGATCAACCTGTAGAGAAAAGAACGGTGATCACAGTGGTATAAAATTTGCATCGAACGGAGATCGGGAAGGGCCTCATCGGAGGCAAAAATCGAGGAGGGGCGCGGCGGCGCCCCTGGGCTTCGGCTGGGTTTTTCGGTTGTTTGGCTGATGGTTTGGCTCCGGTTTGGCCATAAGCGAACTCAGCATCGAAAAACGAGCAAGGGGGAGAAAATTTACCTCGATCGGTGGTCGGAAACTTCCTCGGTGCGGTGGCGGGTGGGGATGGCCGGCTCCTCCGGTGTCTGGTTCTTCTTCTCCGGCGAGGCACTGGCGGCTAGGGTTTTTGTGGTCAGGTGTGGGTGGAGTTATTTATACCCTTTAGCTTTTAATCTCAACCGTCCATCAAGATTAAATCTGCACCATTCGATCGCGATTTAATTAGGATTAAATCTGGACCGTCTATCGTGATGCAATCTGGGCCGTCCGTGCGCGCGGGAACGGATCTAGGCCGTCCGATCGCGCGCACGCGGATCGCCCACGTGGTCCGTCCCCTGGTCAGCATTCCCTTGCCACACAGCGCGTCCTGGTTGACCGGGACTGCTGACCGGGTCGCTGACGTTGCTGCTGACGTGGCACAACTTTTCTAAATTGCGTTTTGACTCCCGATTTCCGATTTTCTTTTCAAAAACACATCAGAATCCAAAATTTCACCCTTTTTTCCCAAAATTAATTTCAATTAAATCCAAATAATATTTTTACCCAATTTTATCATTATTATTATTTTTATTTTCATGAAATTAGAATAAATTAAATCAAATTAAATTAATTAAAAATAAAAAAAATTCAAATAATTACAAAATAAAAAAAAAAAATAATAGCACTCAGGGTGTTACAAAAAGTTCTAAACCTAAGCCTAAGCCTAAGTCGTAAGCTCTAATAAGCCATAAGTTGTTAGCCCTAAAACCTAATAAGCATTAACTAGCCTCAAACAAGCCTTAATAAATCGTAATCCCTAAGTTAGAAGTCATAATAAGCCCAAAGCATTAAGATGTAAGCCCTATATCTTAAGCCCTAATCTCTAAAGCTCTAATAATCCCTAAACCCTAAGTCCGAAAGCTTTAAGCCCAAATAAGCCCTAGAAATCATAAATGCTAAACAATATGCCCTAATAAACCCTAATAACCCCTAAACACTAAGCCTTAAACCCTTAGTGCTAAGCCTTAATATGCCCTAAGCCCTAATAAGGCCTAATTTAAATAAGCTCTGATAAGTTCTAATAAATCTTTACAAGCCTTAAGCCCAGAGCCTTAAACCCTAAACTCTAAACTTTAAACCTTAAACTCTAAGCCTTAAAAAGTTGTTTCAATGATCTACCAAAGTTAAGTTGAGACATTTCAGAAAACCCATAATCATCACATACAATCTAAAGTAATGATAAAAAAGCAATAAAATATTATTTATTTGAATATCTCAAGAAATTATCAAGCATCACGAACGTGTTCAAAAAGGAGCAAGACTTGAGTCTTAAAACATTCAATAAGTGAAGGCATGCAACATGACTTGTACAAAAACATTAAATAAAAGTTTAAATAATATTTAGTTTATAAAGAATACAAGAAAAAAAAAGAACAAGAAATGTTATTGACACTAACTCTAATGAGTTGTGAAAAGACAAAGGTATTTATTCAAAAAATTAAAAGTTCCAACAACAATTTAAATAACATATTTGTGCATATTTTAAGTTAATTAGTTCAATCTTCTTTGTTCTTTCCAAGGAAATTATCCTTTATTCTTTTACCATAAGACAAATTGAAGTTTACTGCTCACAATCTCAAAACCCAAAGGCAATCAGCCTCTTAAACAAGAACTTATCAGCTAGCTCTCATATGGTATACCAGTCCAATTGATGCTATATAATCAATTTCCCTGCCATATAATAAGACTTGAATCCATCGTTAGTCAAATATTAATAGCATTGGCAAACACCATCAAACATGTCAATGTCTATGTATTTAATTCAAGTATATAAGGAATTAGACCTTGCTTTGGATTGAAAATCAAAAACTTGAGAAGGTTTTTAAAAGATCTAAACGAGAAGGGGAAAATGTAAAACAAAAGGAGAAAAAAAACTATACTGACGCAGAAAATTAATTTGCTCTGACTTCCCCACGCATAAAACATAATGGTGCCACCCTTTAGGCACTCACCAAACTTCACATCTCAATCTTCCAACCCTATAAGTAAATAAACTTTTTTCCACACAACCTACCTTTATGTAGAGATCAATTAGAATAAGGGACCCTCAATATGACTCTAGAGTACTAGGAGCCTGCTTTACTACTTAGAATAGTGACATGAGTTAAATTAGAAAGCCACACTTCAAATAGAGCATAATGGATGGGAGAATAAGAGCAAAGAAGATCTCTTATTGACAGTATAGCTTCTAGAAGTCTGTAGACTAAGAGGCGATAGCCAACTAGTCTGCAGAAGACATCCATGCTTGCACAACTCAGATGCACTTACAATTTTCTAATCAAACAAAATAACCACAACTTACCTCCCTCATAAGTAGCAAACAAGTGGGCCACAGGAACATTTAACCGCAGTTAATCTGGCTCCCATGAGTTAAAAGATTCAATTCCTTCTGCTTGTATATGTGCACATTTAGTGAAAATTAAATCCTAGTTATGCTTTTCACTTCTATTATAACACTATTTTTTCCTAATAAATGTATACCTAATACTCCAGCGAAGAGATATGACATCAGGTCACTTCAAATTCACATGCCTTCAACTCTTAAATTTTGATCAGCTTACAACCTTTAAGACTCCGAAATGGTTCTACATCCAGTCCCTAAAACAAAACATTCATGTAAGGAGTTCCTGCTCTTGTACATCATATCTGCCTTGTGACTTTCCTAGAGAATCACCAAATAAAGATAAATTACACAAACCATCAAATGACTAATTGTTTGTTCAGAAAATCCAACTTTCTACATAAACCTAACATAATCATAACTTATAAATGCAATACTCCCATGTACGTCCCTGTTGTCCATCAGGCATCGGAAAAAAAGTTTAAAATACCAGTAATAAGTTACCCTCTGAAAACACCATAAACACTTTTTAGTGTTAGCATAAAAATATAATACCCATCGATCTCAAGCTAAATCCTCCATGTAAAACATATCCATGAAATTGCCAAAATATGCAAAGTAAGAGAATGTTATATCCAAATACTGAATCAAAAGAATGATTCACTGCAGTTATCATTTAATTGGTTAAAAAAATAGACAGAAAATAAAGTAATGTTGGACGCACATAAGCATCAAATTTTATCAATAACCAAGAAAAATAAAAATCTCTCACCAAAAAAACAGGCTACCTTGCAAACATCATAATATAACTACGCTCTGTCAGAACACAAAATTGTTGTGTTATAAACCATACGTACACATCACTTTTTTTGCTGAAGACAAGTTAGATAATGAATTGAAAGTATAAATGTACAAGGTATAAAGAGATCAAGAAAAGAGAGAAAAAAAAATAGCTAGCTAGCTAAACTTAAAAATTTTTCATTAAGCACAAGCTAATAACTAATAATATTTTCTTTTCTTTTTAAATTTTTGTTTTCTGGATAAGATCCTAAAACTGTATCAATGACATTGGATTTTGATTCATATTTATTTTTTAGCAGCCAAACCGATGATCTAAAAACTAGGATTAAAGAACAAAAAACTTCGTTACCTTCGCTAATCATGATCCACTAAAATAAACACAACTATCGTAACCAAACCTAGATCAAAACAAAGCCAAAAACAAAGAGCATAAATACACACAAAGAAAACAAATCTAAAATAAGTCAATTCTTAAAGATATTACCTTTAAAATGTTGTTCATTGCTGGAGGATGAGGTTGAATAACCTTGACAGAGAAATAATTCGAATTCCGAACTCTAAAAAAGATCACAATTTGAAAAAAAATGCGAGAATGGAGAAGGAGAAAGCAAAGAGATCTTTAACTCACAAAAAAACAAAATCTATATCCTCAATCCGAAGTTGAAACTCACAAAGGCTCTACTTTCCTGGTGCAAGAGTAAAAATATTAAATAAAATCAGCTTGTAGAACATGGAAAATATTTTGGAGACTGAAATAATGTATAATTTAATGGTGAAATG
The DNA here is from genome assembly GCF_000150535.2 of Carica papaya. Next base: position 12,445 of record NW_019013627.1, on the reverse strand, counting down.
TGCACAATGAAAGGAGTACAGAGAGCAAAGAATTGTAACTGTTATATTTTGATATAATAAAATCAGAATTTATAAAAAATTTTCTTCTCTCAAACTACAGGAATGTTATCCTAAGCCCTAACCCTTAAACTTTATGCCGTAAATCCTATGCCCTAACCCGCATTGGAAAACATAAATCAGAACTGAAGAATGGATTTCTGGGAATGGTGTAACTGGATATGGAGAAAGCAAAAAAACCAAAAGATTTCTGATTCTGACAAACACTTATCACTTTTTTCCACATGACCTATGTTAGATCCCACCCATCTGCAAGCCTAACCTACCAACAAAAGTTAATGCTCAAAAAAGCACAAGATATAAAAATCTCATCAATCACTCCTTTCTCGCTTTCAGTATCTAACAGTTAAAAGTGAGGAGCAAGTTTAAATGTGTAATTAAATGCCTAAAAATTAAACAAATTAACCATAGAAAAGCTAATTTCTTTTTTTGGTTGGATCACCTTCCCATCACCAATAACCCAAAGTATATGCAGTAACTCAAGGAGCTTTTTTTCCAAATCTCTAACAGCATCATGACACCTTTGAATTTTAGCAAAAGTATTCATTATCTGTGAGCAAAGCACAAATAGTAATTTTTGACCATCTAATATCAGAACATAATAGGTATTAATTGAATCTAAAGGAAATCTAAGAATTCTCAGGAGAACTGGCCACATTATAATTGGATTCTCCTTAATGGTTCAAAAGAATTTTAAAAAAGAGGATCACAGTGAGGAAAATAGGAGCAAACCTGGCCTCGCGCTTGCTCCTGAATGGCTTTCAGAAATGTTTATTGACTGTCTCCAGTCTCAAAAAATCTCTTAATTGTTTGTGCATTAAGGAAATCTTAGAAACGGACTTGCATAGAAAAAATTTATTGAACACTTAATCACTGAATAATTTACCTCTTAATCAGCTATTGCTCCCATTACTAAACAAAACAAAAGCCAAATACAAATCAAGATTCCAAAATATTGCAAAAAAAAAAAAAATAGAGCTTTAAATTGTAAACACAGGGCTTTGACAGAAAGCAAGATCGGTGTTCAAACTTGTAAAAAAACACCTCTCAACAACTTCCAGCTATTCTTGATGAATGGTTTCTCTAAAAGTCTGCAAAATCCTTCAGACTGTAAATTTGACAGTGTTAATCTAGACCAAATGATGAAAGTAGTTATTTTCTGACCAACCTGAAATTCAGCCATCTTGTCTTTCAATTTCTTTTTCAAAGAACTGCAAGAGTAAAAATATTATATAAGATAAGCCTGTAGAGCATAGAAAATATTTTGTAAAAGGTGAAATAATGTATAATTGAATGGTGAAATGTGCACAAAGGTGAGGGGTGCAGAGAGCAAAAGAATTGCCACTGTTATATTTTGATATAATATCATCAGAATGTATCACCTTTTATAAGTCTGATCCTAGTCCCACTTAGTGAAGTTAGTTCTACAGCTAACTGTGCACAACTCCACTTCCAACAACAAGAAAACATGCAATTTTGCAAAGTGACCACTTATTACTTTTTCAGTTGAATGTGTGTGTGTGTGTATTATTGTGTGAAGTGTTGACAAAAATAAAGGGCGGGGCCTAATTTATTAGATTTCACACCTCTAAAAAGTATGATAATATTAGATTCTAAAAATGAGCACCTGTGTTTCAATCATAAATATCGAAAAAGAATAACTCCTTTCTCTTTCATCTTTTGCTGAACCAGCTTTAGGAAAAAGAAAATTAGAATTTTGTCTTTTTTGTTTCTTATCATTTATACCACTCTTCAAACAACAAGAAAAACAAACTGTAAAACATCCCAACTTTAACGTGAAATTAACACAATGCAACAAAACTTTGGAATATAAAGCCAAAGCATGAACTTTTTGTACTACAGAACTGAGAGTGGCAGTTCATTTCCAGCGGAAAAACTTCCATCTAGACAATAGTGATAACATTTGGTTTAGTCTACCAGCAAATAGTTTGTATTCAAGAATGATGGAGAAGTTATTTCCCGGGCCCAGATGGCTTTAATATGGGTTTTCTACAAGAATTTTGGGATGTATTCAAGAAGGATCTGACTGCCCTCTTCAAAGAATTCCATGAATCTGGTAAATTTGTAACATCTTTAAATTCTACATTTATTATTCTTAGAACAAAAGTAAAGGGAGCCTCAAACATTAAAAAATTCAGACCTATTAGTCTAGTGGGCTGTGTTGATAGTCAAAGTCGTTGCAAAGAGGATGCCTAGAATACTAAATAAAGTGAACGGTGAGGCTCAACATGCTTTTGTTGGTAGGAGGCAAATTCTTGATGCTGTTTTGATTGCAAATGAGAATGTTGATGACCTTATAAACAAGTGCGGGGAAGACATTTTGTGCAAATTAGACATGAAAAACCATATGATCATGTTAACAGGAGTTTTACGAATTATTTACTATTGAGAATGGGTTTTGGGGACAAATGAACAAGTTGGATGAAGTCTTGTATCTCAACTGCTTCTTTTGAGGAGATGGTGAATGGTGGTCCTTCTTCTTTCAGAGAACTTAGGTAGGGGGACCCCCTTATCCCCTCTACTTTTTATCTTAGTTATGGAAGCATTGAATAGAATGGCAATGAGAGCAAGACATCAAATTTTGTTTAAAGGCATAAATGTTGGTAGAGGTGATAATAAGGAAGAAGTGACACATTTGATTTTTTGTGGATAACATGTTAGTTGGCGAACCCAAGAAGTAAGCCATATTAAATTTGAGATGTTGCTGATGGGCTTTCAAGCAATTTCGGTTTTAAGTATTAATTTTGCAAAATCTGAGTTTCTGTCGCTGGGTGATCGGGTTGAAAGAGATAATCTGGCTAAGATCGGTTGTAAGGCAGTTGAGTTACCTAAAAAATATTTGGGATTACATTTAGGTGCTAATTACAAATGCAAACAGACATGGGAACTGATTGTAAACATAGTTGAATAAAGACTTACAGGATCGAAGAGTAGCTTATTATCAAAAGGGGAGAGATTAACCTTCACAAAAAGCACTTTAAGCAATCTACTGATGTATTATATTTCCCTTATAATTATTCTAATGAGTATAGCTTAAAAACTGGAAAATATAGAGTGCAAGTTTCTTTGGGGCGACTCTGTGGAGCACAGAAAATTCCATTTGGATGCCTGATGTGAGATTAAGAAACCTCTGAAACTGGGTGGTTTTGGGGTCAGATTGCTTATTGAAATAAATCAAGTTTGGCAGGGAAAATGGTTATGATGATTTATGAACAAGGAAGGGACTTTATGGAGGCATATTATTGCTGCAAAATTTGAGGTTGAGGATAGCGGATGGTTCTCGGGTCTGCTTGGCATTGTTGCTGGGTCTGCTTGTGTGCAGGTATTGTAGCACACATGCACATGTTGCGCGCATGTGGGCTGCGCACGCTTAGTTCACGTGGGCCATCTTCCTCAAACATGAGGTTTCTTACAATTCTTCAAGCAAATTAACCTTACTTGAGCTTTTTAAGTCTTCTAGCTTGAACAAATTTAATCCATCTCTTGGAATAATCCGAACTAAAAAAGTAGTTAGGAATGAAATTACTTTTTTGTTCTAAGCGTTCCCATTTAAGAAATTGAAACTTATTTTCCTGTTTGAGTAGAGACCTGCTGGATTCTTTTTTTATGCAGATTGATATCTTTGACACCAAATTTGGGCTATCCAATATCACATCAATTTGTTGGATAGATTTCAAGCCTTTCCACAGTCATGTCACTAACCCTATGCCTAACAACATCTCTAACTTTACTTTCTCATTACCCTCTTCAATTACTTTTCCCTTTATACTAATAAGCCATTAAGCCCCATTTTTTAACAATCAAATTGACACCCAATTAACGTACTTTCCTTTATCTTAATTTCTTTTCCTAAATCTAACTTTTGTTTCCCTTACCATACAATCATTCATCATTTAGGAATCATGATTTATAGCTACCTTCTTTCACAATCACTTCCTTTCTCAAATCTACAAAATTAGTTACAATTAAAATACCTAGTTTATTACTAATTAATGTCAATTTAGATTATTTAATTTCTTTGTTAGTCTTCCTAGGTTTTTTAAGCAATTCCTAAAATGTCTACTAGTTTTATTAATTCTTTACTTTTGTCTCTAATTTCTAATATTTTATATTCTAAGTTAAAATTAAAGTTCCTTGTAGCCTTACCCATCTTTTCTATCTTGCATTTATCCCTGAGTTCTTTCTTTCTAGTTGTAAAAACAACTTTTAAGAAACTTATTATTTTTCCAAAACCTCTTCATTTTCAAAGTTCTCCTTTTTACTTAATCTCGTTTGAAGATCCCTTTTTCACTTTCAAAACACGAATGTATTTTAAAATCTTAAGTTTTATTTCAAATGCATAATTTACTTTTCCATTTTATCCCTTTCTTTTTCTTTATCATTATGATTCTAACCCCTTTCTCCTAAATTAATCTTTAAGTCATTCTATTTAATAAACACTTTTTCTCTTACTTGCTTTTCCAATCGCTTTTGTGATCATGCTCGGTTTTTAGAAAACATTTGATTTCTTTTTCCATTTATGATATAAAACATTCACATACCATGCTTTCCAAGTTACAACATACAAATTAAAAACATGTAAACACACATGCACCCCTCGATCACCAACAAATGATGTACAATACATGCAAGTTTTTCAAAAATTAATTACCGATCACACCCACAATATAGAAAACATGCTTGCACGTATCAATTACATTACCCCTATTCTTATCTCAATCGATGCGCGATTATGTACTGAATTCGAAGATTCAACCCTAATCGAATTCCTAAAGCAAAATCACCTAAACAAATCTACAAATGACCGTTAGTAAAGTCTTATTACTGGAATCAAATCTAAGAGAACTAACACTTACCGTTTACCCTTTTCGAATCTGTTTCACTTATTAAGCCATAGAATCACAGAATACAACCTGCAAATAATGGATCTCGCCTCGGTTAATGGATGAATTGAGATCCAGATCCAATGCATCCATCTAATACTGATTTCATATCCATATTTCTTAGTTTTCAGACGGCTTCTAACACCTAAACTAACTAACAATACGAATTTATACTCAATCAATCTCAAAACATCTAAAAACACGTAATTTAAAAACTTCTCGCAAGTTGAAGATTCAGATTTCCCTAGATGCTCCTCGGTTCAATGTCTAGAAGGTGAATTAATCTGGTTCGGCACTTGCAAGCAAAATCAGTTAGACTCGGTCGGTTCAAGTGAGAAAACCAAAGAAGAAATTATTACCTCACGCGACGGCGAAGAGTTCTCGGATTGCGAATCCGCCATGTGCACAACCTCAACGCGAAGTGGATCCACACAGTTTTCCCATCCCATGTGCGAACACGCACCCATGTAGCGATGAAAGCACCCGCGCGCGCGGTGCACTCAGCCTTATTGGCCCATGTCCCCTCCCCCCTCCCGCGAGTGAAAACCGCACATCAGCCCTCCCGACACCCGCATGCAGCTTCCCTTGCGCATGAGGGAATAGCCCCCTGCGCGTGAACTCGCATCCACGATAACCCTCCCTTGTGGCCTAGCCTCTTGCGGTTGGCTCCTCCACTCACACACACCACCCTCTACCCAAATCTCCCTTGCTCGCGAGTAAAACAGCCCGCCTCTCTCTTTTCTCGCTCGGTTTCCTTCCCTTACGGGCAGAGGCTAACTCAGTCTGGCTTGCGGTTGCCCGCTTGACCCTCGCGCTCGCAAGCCACCTTGCGCCTCCACTTTTCTCCCTCGAGCTTGCTGCCTTGGCCGCTCTCACGTCTCCCTCTCTTCTTCTTTTTCCTTTCTTTCTCGTGCGAGATCGTCGCTGGGGGATTTCTCTTCTTTTCTAATCGGGCTCGCAGTGGCTACCGCAAACCACCCTTTTTCATTAGAGATGTGGCTACGCGATCTCTACTTCTCTCACACCCGATGGCCATTTTGGCCAAATGAAAAGTAGACTCTCTCGGCTACCTTTTAAATATACCTAACTCCGGTCGTCAGATCTCCATGGAGAGATCTAGACCATCAGTTTTGCTAGGGGCAAAACCATCATTTCATGTCCAAGATCTAATTTTGGTCATTGGATTGAAGCCCCTTAGATTTTGATCGTGCGATTTAGGGCTTTATTAAGGGCATTTTAGTCATTTTACACACATGAAATCTCAGTTGTTAGATCAAATCTCTCGCAATCCAGACCGTGCACCGATCTGCAATCAAGGCCGTTCAATCGGCCTAAGCAAGAACACATCTGGGCCATTTGTTTGAATTTCGAATGAGGTGGAATCTGCACCATTTGATCGATCTGGGTGGGAAACAATCCCCATCTTCAAATTGCACATGGGCAGGAATGAACCCCACAATGCAATCGGCCATGCGCGAGAGGATCAGGGTTGTTCGATTGCCCCTCACGCGAATTGTCAATCATCACGTGTTTTACGCGAATTGCCAGGCTGACAAGCCACTCTCGCCCGTGGATCACCATGCTGGCAATCCGACATGTGGATCGCCACACAAGCGATCCCTTACATGTTGTTGCCACGCGGCTGGACACTGTGGTGTCCCCCACAAGGTCGAAACCCATTGGGGGCACGGACACATATTCTTCTTACATGGCCCGCTTCTCAAATTTTGCAGAGGGCCCAACCCCCCCTGAAAATTCATTCGTTTGGGACCCTGGCCCTATTTTGAAGCCTCAAAGGTCCCAAAACCCCCTGATTTCGTCCGTTTTCATTCCTAAATATTTTATTTTACATTTTTAAGTGTTTAAAATTCACTTTTATATTCTTCCTAAAAATGAACCTCATTAATTAATTAAATTAATTTATATTTTTATGTACTTTAATATTTTTCGTTCCTTTTGATTTATTTATTATTTTCAAAAATTTCTCTTTAGGTTTTAGTAAATTAAATTATAACTTGGAATTTTGGGATATTACATATATTTAAGTCCAAAAATAACTTAAATAAGAATTTAGGAACCTACATGCGAAAAATCAAGAAAATCGAAGGTTGTTTGGGCCCAAATGTCTCCTCTCCACTCCTAGTCATCATCGAAGGGATTTAGACAACACTTAGCGGAAAGATTTGCCAAGTCATTTGGGGGAATTAGATTGAGGTGAGTTCCAAAAATTCAATAAGAATGACAATAATGAAACAACACAAACACGTTTAAAAACATTCATCAATGCATTTAGTTAAAAGCACATTTACCATTAAACAACCATATATCTCATTCTTCTTTTGAGCCAGTAGTACCATTTTTTCTCTTCTCATATCATAGTGCTAATACATGTAATACAAACTGTAACGACCCAATTTTCTCTAGACGAATTTCTTGTATTGTGTATGGCTATTTAAGCATATATATGCATGCAGAGAGATGAAATAATGTTAACGACTAAGTTTTAAGTCAAATGGAATGAAAACTATGAGATTCGAATAACTAGAATCCCTTAAAAAAAGTTTTTCCTCAACAAAGGAAAAGTTGAGTTTTTAGGCTTAAGAATGCTTCTCGAGGTTAAAACAACCTCATAAAAGGTAAGAAAAATGCTTTGGAAAAGTAAGAGAATAATTGAATGAAGAATTCGGAGAGAAATTCCCCATGTGCATGGGAAAATCTCTCAAGTGAGAGAGAAAATCCCCTGGGAGCCTTAATTAACCCTTTGGGCTTGATTTGTGTTCTAAGACCAAAATACACAGAATTAAAGACTCAAATTTAGCTAAGGACTAGCCAAGATATTAAGGAAGAAGTATATGGAGAATGAAAATGTCCATAGAAGCAAATTGGGGAGATATGAGGTCAAACCTTGAGGCATTCACATGAAGGAAAGTTTTGAACTTTTGGGATTGTTTGGGCTATAAGTGGGCCAAATGGACTTAGACTGTAATACCTAGAATTAATTTTAAAATATTTAAAATTAATGTATAAAATATAATTTTTAAATTTATGAATTTTTATTTGATATAAAAATTAAGAAAAATATGTGGATGATGAAACTGAAAACAATTTTGGAAAAAATGGGTAAAATTTTGGTTCTGGGGGTATTTTTGAAAGAAAAATAAAAAATTAGGGGTCAAAACGCAAATTAAAAAAATATGCCACGTAGGACCGCCCAGTCAGTAGTCTCGATGAATCGAAGCGTGCTGCGTGGCAAGGCACGCTGACACGGTGCCACGCGGGAGGCCACGCGGGAGGCCACGCTGACATTCCATGTACCCGCGATTGGACGGTCCGGATTTGATCCTGCGCATGTGGACGGTCTGGATCCGTTCCCTCTTTAAACATGATTGTACGGTCCAAATCAAATCGTGATAAACGGTTCAGATTCATTTCCTATTTAAATGCGATCGGACGGTCTAGATCAAACGCGATGGATGGCTCAGATTAAAAGGAGGCGGATATAAATACCTCACTTCACACCAAACCCTAACCGTAGCCACCAGCCCCCCTACTAGAGAAGAAGAACCAGTCGTCGAGAAGGGAGCCCAACGCCGCCCACCGTCGCGCTGGAGCCACCTCCGACTGCCAAAAAAGGTAAAAAATTCTTTTAGTTGCTCGAATTTGATTTTGAACACCCCCTGGCTAAATCGGAGCAAAAGGACAGGCGGATGAGCTAAAAACCGCAGGTAAAGCTCAAAGGCACCGCCGCAGAAAAAATTGAAAATGACCTCCGATGAGACATAGTGATAATTAACTATATGGTGTCACAAACAATTAGTGGTGTTGGTTAAGAAGATTTGAGTTACAAAGAGTTACATAACAATTACATGCCTATACTTAGCCTAGTTATTGTGAGAGTTACAATTGTAATTATTGTATTGTAATTTATCATTGATTTCTTTGGCTATAAATACCAAAGGAACTCTTCTTTGTGGACATGAAGAGTTGTAATCAAATATTTCAGAATTGAGTTGAGAGTGTTTTGACTTTCTTTTCACTTTATGCACAAGGTGTTAATTTGGAATACAATTGTTATCACTTGTATTTCAATTTTGATTTTCTATTTCAATTGTTCTTGGTGTTTGTTTGGATTGGGTTCAAGGGATATCATTTATCTTTCTTGGGTTCTATTTAACTTCTACCATTTGGGTAATTGAACAAATTTGATTCATTTTTACTTATGATCTAAATTCTATTCTAAATCGATCGAAGAGTTCTAAGATTCAAGCAAGGGTCTTGGGTTCTATTTAACTTCTACATTTGGGTGATTGAATAAATTTGCGTCTTTTTTACTTGTGATATAAATTCTGTTCTAGACTGATTGAAGAGTAACTCTAAGATTCAAGCAAGGGTCTTGGGGTTTCGCATCATTTGGTATTAGAGCCAGGTTCACCAAGTAAATTAGTCTATCCTTATTTTGTTATCTTTATTTTCATTATTTCTTACTAAAAAAAAGGAGACAAATTTGCATTCAACAAAAAACAATCAGATTAGCCTAATTTACTTAATTGTGCAAAACACACTTCAACCAATTCTACATTGTGTAATTGAAACATCTATTGTTATTTTCCTTTTATTTATCTCATATAACATTCAAATACATTTAAAATTTGAAAGGAAAACTCGTTTCAAGGTTGTTTGTTTGGTTGAGATGGTTTCTGTAATTTTTGGAGTTGTTTGAAAACAATTCACCTCAGTTGAGTTTGTTTTTATCCAAAACTGTTTGTTTCACTTAATTTGAGTGTTTTGAGTGATAATTAGTGGTGCTATTAGAGAATTACAAGTTCTGTGTATTAAATTTCAGATTTACCATTTT